>CAUDMG010003088.1:170100-177600 GCA_958450375.1 Homarus gammarus | reverse complement strand
TCTCTATGATCCCCCTCAATATATCTTAACTTGACATAATCTTAACTAACTTAAAACTAACCAAACAGCTTTACACAACCAAATCCTAACTTAATGTCATTTAACTTATATCAACGTATCTTAACCTAACCCAACTCACTCTAAACTAACCCAAACTTAACCTGACACAAGCAAACTACATCATACTGAACCCAACCCATTAAAACCTCTCGTATACTTTGCCGGACCCAAAAATAAGAAATTCTCCACCAAGTTAAACGCACAAACTTCCCACACCAAACTTTATCTCCCTGACCTGTGTGGAAAGTAATTTAGTGGATGTCGAACATGAGTGATTCTCAGAACTGCATTCACTGGATAATTGCTGCCGAGTAAAAGAGACGTGTAATACTATGGTGATACTTTAAGGTTTGGGATAATATTTCTTAGTGTGATGTTGGGGAATATTTCTGTTGTTGTTGTGGTTTGATAATATTTCAAGTTTGTGATGGTGAGTAAACAGATTCAAAGGGTAATTTGTATTTTATCTTACATATTTATGTCCTTACTTAATAAATACTGCATTGTAACCCTCTCCCATACCTCTACCCCCTCCTCCCCCCCCACCCCCGAACACTCTTACCCTCCTCAACTCCCCAACCCGTCCCCTCTATATCACTCACTCGTTAATGCTTCGGATTCATGAGTCGAAACTCTTGGGGTACACACCTTATGGAGAGGGTGGATTGACAAGGCTGAGTGTACCAGTCGGAAATGTCCTCAACTGTACATGTGTGATAGCGGGTGTGTGTACGTGTGTCAAGAGGAGCAACACACACACACACACACACACACCCGAGAACACCCATCTCTCCCCTGCTCGTCAAGTAAACAAAAATAATAATGTCGTGTAAATAGTGAGGCTCTGCAGGTGTGACCAGGTGTGTGGCTGTCTTCTGTTGCTCTTGATGACTTCTTTGTCAGGCCTTGTGTCTCTTGCTGTGTGTATGATGATGATGATGATGATGATGATGATGATGATGAAGATGGTTATGATGATGATGATGATGATGATGGTTGTGATGATGGTGATGATGATGATGATGATGATGATGATGATGATGATGATGATGGTTGTGATGATGATGATGATGATGATGATGATGATGATGATGGTGGTTATGATGATGATGATGATGATGATGATGATGATGATGATGATGGTGGTGGTTATGATGATGATGATGATGATGATGATGATGATGATGATGATACGAAGGATGATGGATGATTTGGACGGTGATGATAAAAATAATAATAAAAATAATAATAATAACAATAGACTCACACACACACACACACACACACACTCACACACACACACACACACACACACACACACACACACACACACACACACACTCACACACACACACACACACACACACACACACACACACACACACACTCACACACACACACACACACTCAACTCATGAATGTAAGAGTAGCTACGCTGTTAAGATACATTTTTCCCTAACTTTTTACATCCTCCATTTTGCATATGTTTACTGTATGTTGGCAGGACTGTGGTGGGTGGAGGGAGGACTGTGGTGGGTGGAGGGAGGACTGTGGTGAGTGGAGGGAGGACTGTGGTGGGTGGAGGGAGGACTGTGGTGGGTGGAGGGAGGACTGTGGTGGGTGGTGGAGGGAAGACAGTGAGAAAAGAGATGTGTGTGTGTGAGAAAGAGAGAGAGAGAGAGATAGAAAGAAAAGATAAAAACAGACAGACACACACACACACACACTCACTACATCACCAACACCTCACTTAATCAATATAGCTGTAGTGACTATAACCATTGCTATCCATTAACCTGATATATTACTTACCACCATTAGCTTATGTTAGTTATGCCTTCAACCTCATTAATAAACACTAATGACTTGTTCCCAGGTCATGTAATTATGTGTGAGTCGATGCTGTTAATAATGATAATAATAATAATAATAATAACAACGACAACAACAACAACAACAACAACAACAACAACAACAACAACAACAACACTAACAATAATATCAACAACAAGAAAAACAGTAAAATAGAAGGGAAAGTAAATAAGATGTATTAAGGGTAGGAGAAAGAAGGAGAAATAGCAGGAGAAAGGGAGAGAAAGAAAGCAAAGAATGAAAAATAATACAGAGAGAAAGGGAGAGAAATTAGTGAGAAAATAAGAGAAAGCAGCGAAAGAGAAAATAACGAGAAAGTGGAAAAGAAGAAATTTAAGAAAAGGAGAGAAAGAAGAGAGAAAAGTAAGATAGGTAAAAAAGAAAGGAAGATAATGCAAGAAGAACGAAGTAAAGTGAAAGGAAGGAGAATGAAACAAAGAGAAAGGAGGAGAAAGCAATATTAGAGAGAGGAGGAGAAAGCAATATTAGAGAAAGGAGAGAGCTAGACTAACACATTTATTACTATTTGACCATTAAAGAAAACTTGTGTGGAAGACCTAACTCTCTCCAGGGAAAGTAAGAGAGATAGCACGAGAGAAAGTGAAAGTAGTCTGAATAGTGGAATACTGGCAGGTGTTATTAGGTGCTGGGAAGAGTAAGAATGTGCTAGGATGTACTGGGAGGTGCTGGGAAGAATAAGGATGCTCTTGGAGGTGCTGGGAGGTGCTAGGACGAATAAGGTTGTGCTAGGTGGTGCTGGGAGGTGCTAGGAAGAATAAGGATGAGTTAGGAGGTACTGGGAGGTGCTACGAAGAGTAAAGAGGCGCTAGAAAGTGCTGGGAGGTGCTAGGAGGTGCTGGGAAGAATATGAATGTGCTAGGATGTGCTGGGAGGTGCTGGGAAGAATAAGGATGAGCTAGGATGTGCTGGGAGGTGCTGGGTGAAGTAAGGATGTGCTGGAAGGAGTAAAAATGTACTAGCAGGATTATTGGGGTGGTAGAGAGAGAGAGAGAGAGAGAGAGAGAGAGAGAGAGAGAGAGAGAGAGAGAGAGAGAGAGAGAGAGAGAGAGAGAGAGATATAATGATGCTGTAACACCCTCTAGTGTTTTCCTCGCCTGATAATGAACTAGCAGTTTAAGCGTTATCATTTAGGCATAAATTATCCAATATTATCTAAGTGGAAAGTTAATGAAGCTTGTCTCAGGTGTGATGGTCCAGGTAAACCCCCTCCCCTAGCCACACCCCTCCGGCCACACCCCTCCGGCCACACCCCTTCAGCCACACCACCACAGTCACACCCCCTAACCCCTTTGTATGATGTATTATGTTCACAAGGAGGGGGTGTAGGTGAGTGTAGGTAGGTGTAGATGGGTGTAAGTGGGTGTAGGTGGGTGTAGGTCGGTGTAAGTGGGTGTAGATGGGTGTAAGTGGGTGTAGGTAGATGTAGGTGGGTGTAAGTGGGTGTAGGTGGGTGTAGGTCGGTGTAAGTGGGTGTAGATGGGTGTAAGTGGGTGTAGGTAGATGTAGGTGGGTGTAAGTGGGTGTAGGTGGGTGTAGGTCGGTGTAAGTGGGTGTAGATGGGTGTAAGTGGGTGTAGGTGGGTGTAGATGGGTGTAGCTCATAGTGTTTTATTTGTTCATATCTCACACACACACACACCTCAGCTTATGTATGTAAATTATGAAATCAGATGCTAATGCGGAAATGCAAGAGAGTTGTGTAAATGAAAACAGTAGTGGTGTAAAAGGCAAAGAGAGGACAAAACTAATTTATAGACGAGTCACTTCATTGTGTCTGAGTGTGTCTTATGTTTGAGTGTCATGTCTGAGTGAGGGTTTTATGTCTGAGTGTGAGTGTTATGTCTGAGTGTGAGTGTTATGTCTGAGTGTGAGTGTTATGTCTGAGTGTGAGTGTTATGTCTGAGTGTGAGTGTTATGTCTGAGTGTGAGTGTTATGTCTGAGTGTGAGTGTTATGTCTGAGTGTGAGTGTTATGTCTGAGTGTGAGTGTTATGTCTGAGTGTGAGTGTTATGTCTGAGTGTGAGTGTTATGTCTGAGTGTGAGTGTTATGTCTGAGTGTGAGTGTCATGTCTGAGTGTGTGTGTCATGTCTGAGTGTGAGTGTTATGTCTGAGTGTGAGTGTCATGTCTGAGTGTGAGTGTTAAGTCTGACTATGAATCCTATATGTGAAAAAAATAAAGTAAGAAAAAAGTAAAGAGAATTAGACTGAAAGTTAAAACAAAAATAAAGCAACAATGAAATAAAATATACCAGATTAAATTAAAAAAAAAACAATTAAAAGTGAGAAGGGAGGAAAGGAAGAAAAAGAAAGTGAAGAGAAAAAAGAAAGAAATCAGTGGAACCAAAATTGAATAAAGAAGGAATATAAAAACTGAAAGACAAAAAAGAGAATAACGAGAAAGTGAAGAAAGGAATAAAAATGGTAAGAAGTAAATAAAGAAAATGGAAATAATAAGTTTTTTATTATTATTTATTATTGTTATATTAAGAAAAAAAAAAGGATATTGTTATATTGGTTTGTTGTTTCTGAATTAAAAACAAAATTAATATGAATAAAAGATGAAAGCAAATACATGAAAACTCAACAAATACCCGAGTGAATTTATGAGTCGAAAATAAACCGGAGTTAATGTATGAGAGTCAATAAAACCGGGTTAGTTTTTACCTTCTGTTTCTTGGTTTTTTAATTTTTTTTTTATCTTCGAGGTATTTTGAGGTAGTGGTCGTGGATAGTGGTAGTAAGTGGCCGGGTAGTGGTAGTAAGTGGCGGGGTAGTGGCAGTAGGAGACGGGGTAGTGGCAGTAGGAGACGTGGTAGTGGCAGTAAGAGACGTGGTAGTGGTAGTAAGAGACGGGATAGTGGCAGTAAGAGACGGGGTAGTGGCAGTAAATGGCAGGGTAGTGGTAGTAAGTGGCGCGGCAGTAGCAAGCAAGGTCCAGTGAGTAGCATCATGCATATTTTTTGCCAGCTACTTCCGTATTCATAACCTTCTCGCTCCTCTCTCTCCTTGACAAATATTTTGGCCTCCAACCTCCTGTGTGTGTGTGTGTGTGTGTCTGTGTGTGTGTGTGTGTGTGTGTGTGTGTGTGTGTGTGTGTGTGTGTGTATGTGTGTGTGTTTTACCATTGCCCAAGAGAGTAGAATACAACCACACATTTCCTTGATAATTTCGGTTCGTGGCTAAAAAATTAATTTAATTCGTGTTTGTGGCTGAGAGAGAGAGAGAGACACACACACACACACAAACACCCTACTTAACGACTCAGTGATCAAGACTAAGAGAGGAATGTAATAGTTTTAATTGTATTTCCTAAACACATGTTGATGGTAAATAGCACAAGAGTCGTAAACATCAAGAGGAGGATGGAGGTAAACCACTTGTGTTAATTGGGGTGAGTTGTCGTGGCCAGCCAGAGTCACTTCCTTAAGGCTGTACAGTGTGTTGTGGTGGTGGGTTAAATCCGGGTACTGTTGGAGTAATGGTTGTGTTGCTATTATTGTGAATGTTGTTGTTGTTGTTGTTATTGTTGTTGTTGTTGTTGTTATTATTATTATTAGTAGTAGTAGTAATAACATCACACACACACACACACACACACACACACACACACAGACACATACATACATATATAGGTACTATACTCATGTCTGTCCCCGTGGTATAACACAATGGTCCCTTTGAACAAGACTACACAATAGAAATGGTTGAGTGTGATGTGAACACCGCCTGAAGCTTCTGAGAAAACCTGGGAAATATTTCTTCCTATGTCAGGGTCTTCTTCTTCTTCCTCCTCCTCCTCCTCCTCCTTGTGATGTAGTTAGCAATTTTCCAAACCTATGTCGCCTACAGGAGGAAGTGGAGAGGGTAAGAGGGCGAGGGAGAGGGATGGGAGGGGTGGAAGGTGAGGGAGGGTGAGGGAGAGGGGAAGGGGGAGGAGTGAGGGAGAGTGGTTCAAGAGGAGAAGAAAGAGTTCAAGGGTGGAATAGCTTGAGGGAGGAGAAGAGAGGGAGAAGGGGAGAAGAGAGAGGTGTGAGAAGGGAGGCGAGGGAAGGGAGAAGGAGAGAAGAGAGAGATGCGAAAAGGGAGGCGAAGGAAGGGAGAAGGAGAGAAGAGAGAGATGCGAAAAGGGAGTTAAGGGAAAGGGGAGATAGGGGAAGGGGAAACATAGACAAGGTGAGGTCAAGAAGGAGGGAAACTTGAGAGAAAAGAAAAAAGTCGAAGATGAAAGTGTTCAGATATAACCTGGTTGTGAGGGTGTGGTCACAGACAGAGGGAGAAGGAAGAGAGATAAACTGGAATTTAGAGACAGACAGAGAGACGTATTTGAGTTAAGCGAATAAATAAAATCCTTTGTGAGGCGGATAATGTTTTTGTCACAAGAATAAATCAAATATAGATGTAAATGTGACAAAGAATGAGTGAGAGATAGAGAAAGAGAGAGAGAGAGAGAGTGAGAGAGAGAGAGAGAGAGAGAGAGAGAGAGAGAGAGAGAGAGAGAGAGAGAGAGAGAGAGAGAGAGACGGTGTTCAGATATATAGACCGCAGACAGACAGATATACATACAGACAGATAGACAGACAAACGATACAGACAAAACAAAACAAAAGACACAAGATAAACAAGAACAGGAATAAGGACATTACAAAAATAAAGGAGAGACAAGACAAAGAAACAAATAAACGAAAATAACAAAACACTAAACTAGAAGAGACAAACAAATAAAAAAGCGATAAGGACAGAATAAATTCATCAACAACACCAACAACAACAACAAAGACAGACAAACAAATGCAGTTACTGTAGTATACTGAATGTTCGTCTCCTCAGGCCACGAGATGAAAGTATTCCTTGTAGTAGCTGACAGTCGTACACACACACACACACCCATTCACTGTTTCTTTGATGACCTTGTGTGTGTGTGTGTGTGTGTGTGTGTGTGTGTGTGTGTGTGTGTGTGTGTGTGTGTGTGTGTGAGATACTGCTTCTATATACCTGTTGATATATGGCTTCATAGCCAATACTCACTCTCATTTGCATAACACGTAAATAAATTTTCTTTTACGAGAGGAATAAGTGTAAAAAGAATATGTAAATCTACTTGAATTTACGACAAGAATAAATGTAAATGCAATACGTAGTTTAGTCTTCATTTACGAAAGTTTTGTAAAATAAATATGTAAATTATTAACATAAAGGTTAGTGTAAACAGGATATGTAAATTAATATGCATATATTATACGCACACATACACAGGAGAGTAAAGTAGTTTATGAAATTAGTTTACAGATAGACACACACACACACACAGACAGACACATAACTCCCCCTACCCTCTATCTCTCTCTTTCTCTTTCCTTCTCTCCACCTGTCTCTCATTTACATACTCTTTACACTTGTTCTCTCAGTCTTTCTTTCTTTCTTTCTTTCTATCTTTCTTTCTTTCATTCTTTCTTTCTATCTTTCTTTCTTTCTTTCTTTCTTTCTTTCTTTCTTTCCCTGTCTGTCTCTCACATCTGTCAACTCA
The DNA here is from genome assembly GCA_958450375.1 of Homarus gammarus. Classification (NCBI taxonomy): domain Eukaryota; kingdom Metazoa; phylum Arthropoda; class Malacostraca; order Decapoda; family Nephropidae; genus Homarus; species Homarus gammarus. Next base: position 170,123 of record CAUDMG010003088.1, on the reverse strand, counting down.
AGAGACAAAGATTATCTCCCCCA
>CAUDMG010003088.1:117600-167600 GCA_958450375.1 Homarus gammarus | reverse complement strand
AGAGAGAGAGAGAGAGAGAGAGAGAGAGAGAGAGAGAGAGAGAGAGAGAGATATGTAATATATTTCGTTCTCTTCTGCTTGACCAAGGATGAAAAATATTCCTCTGAGGATTTTATTCGGGGAGAGATTCTACTAACAATGCGAGGTGATTTTTCGTCCAGTGTTCCGGGGCTGGACAGTGACATGCAGTGTGTGTGTGTGTGTGTGTGTGTGTGTCATACTCGTAGAGGCGTGAGGTCAGCTGCAGGACGGATAAACCCGGGGCGTCGTCAGGTCATTCCTCATGCAATTGTAACAGACAAATTGAAAATCTTATGTCATTGATATACTATTTTTGAATTATCATGTTGCATGCGATCACTTGTCAGGCAACTGCAGTACACACACACACACACACACACACACACACACACACACACACAACCCTGATTTAATCTTGTTCATGTCATAGTTACTCAGACAATCACCTCACTCAAATCAACATTCTTGCAACATACGTACACTCCTCTGCAATATGTCACTCGTGTATTATATCCTAGACATATTCTTTTATGTAAAGTGTGCAACATTCTGCAACTTGGATTTCATTTTCTTTTTGACTAATTACGTGTTAAAGAGAGAGCAGAATATAACCCTACCCCACCCTACCCTACCCTACCCTACCCCACCCTACCCTACCCTACCCTACCCCACCCTACCCCACCCTACCCCACCCTACCCTACCCTACCCTACCCTACCCTAACCTACCCTACCCTACCCTACCCTACTCTACCCTACCCTACCCTACCCTACGCTGGGAATTTTTCTGATAATCGCTGGAAGTTTTCGGATAATCGCTGGTAGTTTTCGGATAATCGCTGGAAGTTTTCTGATAATCGCTGGAAGTTTTCTGATAATCGCTGGAAGTTTTCGGATAATCGCTGGTAGTTTTCGGATAATCGCTGGAAGTTTTCGGATAATCGCTGGTAGTTTTCGGATAATCGCTGGAAGTCATCGGATAATTGTAGTGATCTTCTTTATGTGTCAGGCCTCGTCCTCGCACTTAGTAATTTGCATGTCTCGTAAGCCTCTTGCTAGCCAGAGACTCGTCACGACCTGATGTTAAGGTGTCCAGTCAAGTGTTCAAAGCTGGCATGATAGATGTGTGTGTGTGTGTGTGTTACGGCCCATCAAACAGGCCACCAGGAAGCTGCACTCGCCCGTAATATCTTTGATCATCAGCAGTGCAGGTGAGTCAAGGTGTGGAGGTGTGCGTGTGTGTGATTAACCTCCCCTGCAGCCGTCCTCACACCTGCCAGGATAACAGGTGATCCACGTAGAGAGAGAGAGAGAGAGAGAGAGAGAGAGAGAGAACACACACACACACACACACACACACTCACACACACATACACACACACACTCACACACACATACACACACGGTACAAGTCTGTTTTGTAAATAGAAGTTCAAAAGCGAGAGAAAGATCTTAATTTTCTGCAACTTTGTGGTTACGATAAAATAATCTTGGTGTTGAAATTATGAGTAAAAATAAGAATTTGAGTTATTTTTATATACAACTCATATAATAGTATAATATATACTTACTCCTACATATTATACATCTACTCTTGTTTAATAATGTTCTATATTATTCTAATGTATCCTGTAGTGTTATATAATAATTGTAAACCGTAACATCTTTCTCTAAACTGGAGTTGATATAAAATTTACTGGTGTTTAAGAGCCACGAATTAAGCATTTATCAGTGTTGTGTTTTAGTGATGTGCCAGTCAGGAGGATTTTAATTGTGAAACGTTAAAAGTTTTCTGTTGTTTTGTGTAAGTAATAGAGATGAGGCAGACAACACAAACGCCTTCATAAACAACATAACAGATGACACAAACACCTCCACCAACATCAAAGGAAAGACTCAACACAAACGTCTCAACAAATGATTCCACAAAAGCGAATTTTATTTTTTTGGAGTCATATTCAAGTCATCACGCTAAGGCAATATATTCCATTAAAGTCTTGTGTGTGTGTGTGTGTGTGTGTGTGTGTGTGTGTGTGTGTGTGTGTGTGTGTGTGTGTGTGTGTGTGTGTGTGGTCCTGGGTTAGCATGGAAAGGACTTATGGAAAGGAAGAGAAATTCAAGGGAAAGATATATAAGTGGAAGACACAGACAGACAGACAGACAGACAGACAGACACACACACAGACAGACAGACAGACACACACACAGACAGACAGATACAACACAGAGACAGACAGACTGGAGAGTGGTAGAGTCCTTGATAATATACATGCAACATACATTAGTGTGACCCAGGAAAGTGTGCCATGATGCATGCAACACACAGTGAGAATCTTACGCTGTATTTATGCAACACACACACACACAACTTCCACCGAATTGAACGAGAGTTATTGATACCACGTGCAACATGCAATGGTAGATGTGTGACGGGTATTTATACAATATAGTGTTTTCCAGTACCATAAGTAACAGACTATAATATGCAACTTGTACTGAGTTATATAATACTTATTGAATGATATTGTATTTTCAATGCAACCTGCAATGTGTATATATCAGTCACATTTGCATGATTGTGTAAAAAAATAAGTTGATGGTAATTGCAATATGTAGTCAGTTTATTGAGATTTATTGACGATACTGTATATGTAAATCTCAGTGAGAGGTTTAAAGATTACTCATGTATGGCACAGTAGAAAGTGTGGGAAGAATATTAGGGCGTGGGAAAATGCATAGGTAGCGTGGGAAAAAACATAGGTAACGTGGGAAAAATATAGGTACCGTGAGAAAATCCATATGTCCCGTGAGAAAATGCCTAATTACCGTGGGAAATAACATAGGAAGCTCGGGAAAAAACATAGGTACCGTGGGAAAAAAAATCCTAGGTAGTGTGGGGAAAACTTTAACGACCCTCGCCACATGCAGATGGGCGTGTGAGTCGGACGTAACTGCTGGTGATGGCAATAGCGTGGCGAGGTAACGATGGGAGGTCAGTCACTCGTACACACAATGTTGGTGATCAAAGCAACTCGGTGCTCTAGTAAGCGAAGCCTTGGTTCCCTCCCCCCCCCCTCTGCTTAACTCCAATTATTTTGATCACGCAACCTCGTATAGTGTGTGTGTGTGTGTGTGTATGTGTGTGTGTATGTGTGTGTGTGTGTGTGTGTACTTCTCTGCTCGAGTGAATGTAAATAGGAGTACACATCCCTGGCCCACTACAGTAAACAAACACACCAACACAACACAACACAACACAACACAAATAACATAAATAGCACCACACCACACCACACCACACCACACCATACCCCCTCATAAGCTACAGGTAGATGATACCTTAAAACTTACAATTTTATCCCAAAGTTCTAAACTCTATTCAACATGTAAATTACTCTCTGTAAATATTCATGGGACATAACTTGAATTTTGTCTCAATATTTTAGCCGAGTCTAGAGAGATGATGTGATATTTGGTTTCGGTTTCGTTTGGTTAGGTTAGGTTACCTCTTCCTCCTCCTCCTCCTCCTCCTCCTCTTGCCTCTTGCTGTGGGCCGCGTCAACCCCCCCCCCCCTAACAAAGCAGCTTGTTAAGACACTGATGCTGCCACGATATATTTTACTTATTTCAGAATTTAGTTTTCATGATATATACAATCCAGTGTGTGTGTGTGTGTGCGTGATCTCTCTCTCTCTCTCTCTCTCTCTCTCTCTCTCTCTCTCTCTCTCTCTCTATCTCTCCCTCTCACGTCAATACACATATTTCGGATTTAGTACAAAATTACAATCGTATTTTTGGCGAGTGTCTGCATTTTACCTCTGCGTGTTTTGGCTCCCTAACATTACTCCGGGTTTTGTTTACTTTATGACAACACAACGCCAGTCTCTCTCTCTCTCTCTCTCTCTCATCCCTCCACTCCTCCTCCCTAATTTAGTACACTACAACGTTCCTCCCTTTCTTTTTATCTTATTTTACTGTCTGCTTTTTCTCTCTCCCTCTCTTTCCATTTTCGTAATTTAGTCCAACATAGCGTCATTCTCTCTCTTTATCTTATATTCTTCTACTATTTTATATTTCCCAAGTTTATCACAACACAATATTAGTTTTCTTTTACTGTATTTTGACTTTTCTCTCTCTCTGTCTCTCTCTCTCTCTCTCTCTCCTTCCTTCCCTCATCATCACAGTACACCTTTTCCTGCTTTATTTCCATTTCTCCTTTTTCGTCTTTGTGTTTTTTTTTATATTTTTTTACAACATTATATATATTTTTTTTAGCATTTACTCTCTGCATTCTCTCCCTCCCACCCCATCTCTTTTTTCCCCCTCCTTCCCACCCCATCTCTTTTTTCCTTCCCTCCTCCACTCTCTCTCTCTCTCTCTCTTTTCCTCCTCCCTTCCCTTTGTCATCACTTCTCCACATTTTTCTTAATTTAGACCAACATCACGGCACTCTTTCTCTCTCTCTTCTCTCCCACCCCCTCAACACCTTTTACCTCGCCACACACACACACACACACACACCTGGGGAATCTTGTTAAGGATGGGGGTTGGCGTAATCTGCTTTGGCTACTGAGTTACGAGACCTATACTCACCTTTACCTGTTTTACCTTGTTGCTTCTCTCTGATTTCATTGCTTGTTTTTTTTACCTTTTTTTTTTCATTAGAGGATCTTTACCAGGTCTGTTGTTTTCTTGGTGATACATTATTTTTATTTTATTTATTTTTTTGGGGGGGGGGGGGAGGGGGGCTTTTGTTTTGTATTATTGGATTTTATTTTTTGGGGTGATGTTTCCTTTTGTTAGGTTAGGTTAGGTTAGCGTTCGGGTGGTTAATCTTTCGGTGATATAAGCTGTGGTGGAGATACGTCAAGTGATTCAGTTTTTCTTTTGGTTTAATTAAAATGGTTTATTAAGCCCATGTTTTATTATGCGTTAATTATCAGTTATATTTTATTATTGTTTTTATCTTATCATTTATTTTTTTATTACAATTACTAATTATATTTTTATTATTATAGTCAATCACTTATTTTATCAATTTTTATTATAGGTATTAATTATTTATACTTTTATTAAATACTTCTTTATGACAGGTATTTAGCCAGGTGCCATAAAGGTAACAATATTTCCATTAAATAACAAAATAACGAGATATTTATATAAATTATCTTCAGCACACCTGTTGTGTAGTTAGGCACAATTAATGTTTTAATTAGCTATGATGAACGGTGATCCCAAATGTGTAATTTAAATATTTCATAAAATTCATTGGAAAAAATTGCCATCATCGGGGGATTTGGTCGGCTGATATGAACGATTTAATATATTGTACAGATGTTGAGCCGGGGAGTATTACTGGACCCGGTAGTGTGAGGTTGTCGGTGTTAAGGGAGGGAATATTACTTTATAATAATACCATTTAAAAAGTAAAATAATAGTGCAATAATGATGTTAATAATATTCTTAGTTGATTTAGTGTTAGAGACGAGGGAAAGAATATTAACTTACTAGTAATATTCTCCACAAAGAACAAAATAAATTATAATATTAACATTAACTCTCCTGAGAATAAAGTATAAGTTAATCTAATTTAATCCAACTTGACTTAACTTAAACTAATCCTAACCCTACTTAACCCAGGTCTTTTTAAACACTGCCAAACACCAGTGACTCATTTCGTGGCAGTTTCTAACATTCCCTTCAGCGTTGGACCTCATAAAGCAATTAAAAAACTTACATTTTAAATCCTAAACCAAAAAGTGTATCTCACTTCAAAAGACTCCCAAGACTTACCACTGGGAATTTCACCGACTTAAAACAAAAAAAATATATATTGCTAAGAATTTACACTACAGGTATATGATGCTATTTTGACATCTTCCTGGCATCTTCCCGACATCATTTTGACATCATTCTGATATCTTTCTGACATTCTGACATCATTCTGGCATCAATCTGACATCTTTCTGACATCAATCTCACATCTGTCTGACCTCAATCTGACTTCCTGACATCATTATACACCAGGTGACGTCCCAGGTGTTGTAGTGAGAGTTGTGCTGTGACTGTCATACATATCTGAGTGCCGGAGGAGACACGGTGATCAGGGTGGCACCTCATGAGTTAGTGGCACTGTCAGAGGCGGGAATGATGCCAAGGAACGCTATAGTCTCTGATGAGGTGAGGGGGATGAGGGGGTGAGGGAGGTGAGGGAGGTTATGGAGATGAAAGGTGAGGAAGGTGAGAGAGGTGATGGAAGTGAGGGAGGTGAGGAAGGTAAGGGGGTGAGAGGTGAAGGAGGTGAGGGAGGTAAGGGAGGTGAGGGAGGTGAGGGAGATGAAGGACGTAAGGGAGGAGAGGGAGGTAAGGGAGATGAGGAAGGTGAGGGAGGTGAGGGAGGTGAGAGGATATACATGAATATTTTGAATCATTTTATGAGAGATGGTAGACATTATGTGTGTGTGCTTCTCTGTCGTCTTATTTCTGTTTAACTGTCTGTCATTTTTGTCTATTTCTCTCTTTATATCTGTCTGTCTGTCTCTCTGTCTATGTTATAAGGGTTTCAAAGCCTCGTTGGGGAGTCAATGTTTCACTAAGAGGATCACGCTTAGGGGGTTTAAATATCCTTCAAAGGGTTCATTTCTTCCCCCAGATAGTTGAAGGACGTTATCAAAGGGTTCAGTTCTTTTCAAGTAGATCCAATGCTCCATCTGATGACTCCAGGGTTTAGAACGGCTTACAAAAAAAAGGTTCAGATCTTCATGAGAGAGGCGAGGAAGGTTCACGCTTCAGGGGGTTCTACTGCCTGTGCCTCTGGAGTAAACCTTGAGGCGTAAACACCGTCGACCAATATTAGTTTGCTGGCTACGAATTTCCTTCCTTGGCGCGTTTTAAAGGCGGTCGGCTCTTGCCTCTCAAACCCGGACTTGGAGAGTTGTAACATCCCTTCCGTCTAGTGTGATGTTCTCTGTCTGTCTGTCTGTTTCTGTCTCTTTCTCCATTTATCTCTCGTTACACCAGACATTCCATCTCGTCAGAACTCTGGGCATCACATACAGACACATACAGGCTCCTGGAGATGTTGTTTACATTTTTTTTGAGAGTTTATATTGAGAGAGTAAACAAACAGAGGAAGGGATATTAACTTAACCTTAAATGACCTCAATATGTGACCTTGACCTTTAACACAGAGGTAGTGGTGGTGGCTGTTGTTGATACAGAGACGCAATGGTTATGGTTGTTGTTGTGATTGTGATTGTACATAACACATTGGTCTTTATATATGAAATAATTAGAGAGAGAGAGAGAGAGAGAGAGAGAGAGAGAGAGAATAAAATCAGAAAGAAAAATGAACAAAACAGAACAAATAACAGAGAGAGAGAGAGAGAGAGCATTATGTTTATCTATGACGTATATTCTCAGTGTGGGTTGAAAATTTACATATCCACTTTGCATACTTATGGACAACATTTTCGAACACAGGTTATCATAAAGTTGCATGAAACTATTGACCCATTCTCACAGTAACACCACAAGAGCCTGGTTACTGACAGTCATAAAGGAGGAGATAAAGTGGGTTAAGTTTTAGTAAAAGTGTTAAGTGTGGTTGTTAGGTGTTGGTAGTGGTGTTAAGTGTGGTTGTTAGGTGTTGGTAGTGGTGTTAAGTGTGGTTGTTAGGTGTTGGTAGTGGTGTTAAGTGTGGTTGTTAGGTGTTGGTAGTGGTGTTAAGTGTGGTTGTTAGGCGTTGGTAGTGGTGTTAAGTGTGGTGTTAGGTGTTGGTAGTGGTGTTAAGTGTGGTGTTAGGTGTTGGTAGTGGTGTTAAGTGTGGTGTTAGGTGTTGGTAGTGGTGTTAAGTATGGTGTTAGGTGTTGGTAGTGGTGTTAAGTGTGGTTGTTAGGTGTTGGTAGTGGTGTTAAGTGTGGTGTTAGGTGTTGGTAGTGGTGTTAAGTGTGGTGTTAGTTGTTGGTAGTGGTGTTAAGTGTGGTTGTTAGGTGTTGGTAGTGGTGTTAAGTGTGGTTGTTAGGTGTTGGTAGTGGTGTTAAGTGTGGTTGTTAGGTGTTAGTAGTGGTGTTAAGTGTTGCTAGTAGTGTTAGGCGTTATTACCTGTCAATTGGTTGTTATCCAGATGTTTCAAAGTTGTTGCAGGATAGTTTACCTGACAATAGTAGTTATTCAGGTTGTTCTAAGGTAGTTTGCATAACACTAACTGTAACAAGAGACGGCAGGAGTTACCCAGCAAATATATGTAACTCGTAGCAATTTCACAGTTAGGTACTTTTAAATTTATTTGACGACGATGGTGTTAAATGTGCCGTAACCTTATCTTGTATCTTAGCTGTAACTGCGGCGTGTGTTAGGCATTCTCTTTCTCTCTATCTCTCTTTATCTGTCTATCTCTCTTTATCTCTCTCTCCCTCTTTCTTAGATACTTAGATATTATAACTTATACATTACCTTCATAATTTATTTACTGATCTTTATATAGTTGATTAACAAGACAATGAAGGTAGATACTAAAAGCCTCAGGTGAAAACAAAATGTCATCTTTCGCGACCAGGTAATTAATAATGTAACTTCAATATACGTAAAACACTCATTCGGGTTCGTTAATCGACCTAAACTGCTCATTAGGGGCCAAAATGCTTCCAAGGATTGGTTCTTAATGACGTTGGTGGGAGGGGGGGGGGGGGTGTCTAATTAAATTGCTACCCCCAGGTGAGTTGGCCAGGTAAGGTGAGGAGGTGATGTGGTGGGGAGGTGGAGTAGGTGTGTGTTGGGAAGGTGGGGTTAGTTTGTGGTGGGGAGGTGGGGGAGGTGGGGTTAGTGTGTGGTGGGGAGGTGGGGTTAGTGTGTGGTGGGGAGGTGGGGGAGGTGGGGTTAGTGTGTGGTAGGGAGGTGGGGGAGGTGGGGTTAGTGTGTGGTGGGGAGGTTGGTATGGTTGCCACACCAAACACACTCAACGCCTTCACAAACAACAACCACAGACACACACACACACAAACGCCTAAACATACCTAACAAACACACACTTAACACCTTCACACACTAGAACCAACACAAACACCCCCCCCCCCGCCAAACACACTTCAGACCTTCATAAACAGGAAAACACGAAGAAAATAGCAACACTTGGCATAAAAATGAAGTTTGGTGAGTTATTGACACAAGGGCGGCCTAGAACAGGAAGTAATTTAAACTTGTCATCACCAACTCATAACCAAGAGAGAGAGAGAGAGAGAGAGAGAGAGAGAGAGAGAGAGAGAGAGAGAATTCAACACCAACATGAGCTACACATCCAACCTGAAATTCCAAGACTCGTGTAAGAGTTACCAAGTGCCCGTAAACACTTCTTATATGCTTGTTAGTCACGAGGAAAAGCGTACGAAAAATGCCTAGAATTTTGAGACATTTATGTATAGATGGAATATATTTGTCGATTAAATAATTCTTTCCCTTGAATATCTATTGAGATTTATTCACCTTTTGAGAATTTTATGTCGTCTGAGAATGAGGAATTTTTATAGGTTATGATAAATACTTAGTAAAAATATAATGATAAATTTAATATGCCCTAGTTATAGTAATATTAATAACAAGAGTATTAAAGTTAAAACTAATTGCAGTAGTTTGGCCACCTTATAGAATAGCAATACGGTGTTAATAATAAGAAAATAATAATAATAATAATAATAATAATAATAATAATAATAAGAACAATAATAATAATAATAATAATAATAATAATAATAATAATAATAACAATAATAATAATAATAATAATAATAATAATAATAATAATAATAATAATAATAATAATAATAATAACAATAATAATAACAATAATAATAACAATAATAATAGCAACAGTCATAATAGCAGATTCCAATGACATACAATGACAGAATTCACCTGTCTTATCCTTCGAGAACAATATAGCAAGAGAATTGAAAATACGTAATTTGTGCTTGAACTTCTTAATGTGTGTGTAGAGAAGTGAACTTATCTGGGACTTAAGGGCACACGTCAACAACATGAGTTAATTACAGACATCCAGGGAAGCATTAAGACCTACCAAGAATGTGTGGGAGATGGGTAGGTGGTTGTTATTGTGGGTCTGTGGTTGTTTTAGTGTGAGGGAGGTGTTATTGTTGTTACGGTGACGTAGGTGTGTGGGAGGGAGAGAGAGAGAGAAAGAGAGAGAGAGAGAGAGAGAGAGAGAGAGAGAGAGAGAGAGAGAGAGAGAGAGAGAGAGAGAGAGAGAGAGGAACGTGTTTGTTTTAGTTTTATGATCTTGTAGATAGATACTTAGATAAATGTGTGTTGTTTAGAAGACGTTTACCATATACAGACAGACAGACAGACAGACAGACAGACAGACACAGACTCACAGACACACACACACACACACACACACACACACACACACACACACACACACACAGACACACACAAGTAAAGAAATAAGAGGAAAAAAATATCAAGAAGGAATTCGCGAGATTTGGGAGAGAGAAGGCGATTACAAGTTGGTGGGGCCGCCTGCTGGGTATTAAGCGGATCTTTCACACAAACTTGAGGTGTCCTTCATCATAAGAGCGACCAGGTGGCAGGCGCCCCACCAGATATTACCGCGAATTAAGCTTGTGTGTTGGAGGGAAGTTTTGTTGAGTTCCCTACCAGAGATTCTTCCTCTGTGTTAGTATGTGGCGAGGTATTGAGGGAAAGGTTTTGCTGGTTGATTTCTCCCTGTTGTGTCGAGCTGTGGCGAGCTGTGGCGAGGTATTGAGGGAAGCTTTTTAGCTGGTTGATCTCTTTCTGCTGTAGCGAGGTGTGGCGAGCTGTGGCGAGGTATTGAGGGAAGCTTTTTAGCTGGTTGATCTCTTTCTGCTGTGGCGAGGTATGGCGAGCTGTGGCGAGGAACGAAAAGAAAGTTTTACAGGCAGGCAAGCAGGGAGGCAGAGAAGCAGGGGAGCGAGTAGCCACCAGAGGCTGTAAAAACCACGTTACAAAACTTATGCAATAAATCGAGCAAGATGAGTCAGACTCCTGCAACCGTGACTGTGGAAGCGGCCACTGAAATACTCCCTTAAAGAGTAATTGTCCGAATACGTCTTTTTCTTTATGGTGGTGGTAATAATTCACTTCTCTCTCTCTCTCTCTCTCTCTCTCTCTCTCTCTCTCTCTCTCTCTCTCTCTCTCTCTCCCTCTCTCTTTCATAATATCATCTATTAACTTCAATATAATATTACCCATTAGCTTCACACTGCAAACATTACCCTCAAGGCCGCCTCTTTGCGCTAATACTATTAATCACAAGAGTGTGGCATATTATAGAATCTTTTTTTAAAGTGTTTTTCTGTTAAATCCGCCATCGTGGTAAAATTTTTCAGTATCTTATTATAAGCTTGAATGGCGACCGTGGGAAAGTGTTTAAAAACTTGGTAATTCTTTCCCTCGGAGTCAAAACATATTTAGTGAGAGTATGTTGTTGAACTGTGTGTGTGTGTGTGTGTGTGTGTGTGTGTGTGTGTGTGTGTGTGTGTGTGTGTACCTAAATAATATAATTAGAGATGTGAAAAACAACATTACAAATTAATCTAATTTGTTTACTAAAAACAATTGTATTTTTTTCATTACGAGGAAACATCAAGTGACAATCTTATACACCAAATCCCTTTATTCTTAACATTATACAAGATTATACAACAATACAACATACACATCGTACAACATAAACAACATACACATCGTACAACATACAGAACATACAATATACACATCATGCAACATGCACATCATACAACATACGCAACGAGTTCACAGGAGCAGGTAATCATAGCGGGTCTCATAGCCTGAATGCATAATGTAATTGGTTTTACTATTGGAGAGAAAATTAAATAAATATATTTGTTTTTAATTTCATTCTCTTTTTTGTGTAATTATTATTATTTATTATTTTCTATTAACTTTGTTTCTCTCTTAATTTTATTCTTATTCTTTGTGTGAGTTTCAAATATTGTCTTAATTTGTTTACCTCATTTGTTTTATTATTATACGGAATACAATGATTGGGGTAACTTTGTGTCTCTTACACACACACACACACACACACACACACACACACACACACACACACTCTCCCCACAGTGTACCGACGTTGACACTCACATAGCCAAAGGTAATTTCCCCAGTGGTTTCGTCCTTTCCCCACCTTCTTTCCCCTCCCATTCCTCTCAACATCTCCCCTTCCTTCCATCTTCTCCCCTCCCCATCACTCCCCTCCTGTCTCTTCCATTCCTTCTCCCCTCCCCTTCCCTTGTTCGACCTCCCCTCCCAATCACTCAATTCATCCTCCTCCTTTTCCTCTTCCCTCCCCTCTCCTCTTCCTTCCCCTTACATCTCTTTCTTCCCTCCCCTCCCGTCTCCTCCCCTCCCCATCACCCACCAGCTTCACCCTCAGCTGAACCATATTTCTCCCCCTGTCTCCCCTTCCCACATATCCTTCCCCTTACTCTTAGTTCTCTTTTTATTACTACTACTACTACTACTACTACTACTACTACTACTACTACTGTTATCATTAATATTACATTTTCACCCACATTAACTCTTCTCTACCTAGGAAAACTTTATAAATATCTTAATTTCAAAGTTCATATATTTCACATTAGACAGGTAGCAAGGCCGGCAGGTAACCACATCTTGCCAAGCTTGGGTGAAGGTAAATACGAAGTAGAAAAGTTAATAACAGACACCTGAAGCGCAATCTTCCCATATTAACATCTTCCCCCTCCCCGACTAGCTCAGGTAACCACGCCATGTTCAACACACTCGCTATGTTAATATTCTTAGTGTGGAATAATACTCTTTAATAATACTCCTTTATAATGAGTTAATTATGTTGGAATTAATAATTAGCTGTTCAAGCCCGTTTAATATGGTAATGGTTTAGTTCAGGTCTAGGGGGAAATTAACATTTTATTATTATAATCAAAATAATCACCTATTAAGACGATTTTAATATGTTAATGATTTAGGATACTTTAATACAACAATTGAAACCATTAGTAGTGTTAACAGTATTCTAATTTGTTGTTTGTTCTAAAAAATTCGTTGAGAAGCCCGGTGGAGAAAGAAAACTGTATGGTAGTGAAATGTGGCAAGCTAGGACCGTAGATTTTACCCTCTGCCGGGCTGTGTCTTGTATACCTGTCATCACCTCTCTCTCTCTCTCTCTCTCTCTCTCTCTCTCTCTCTCTCTCTCTCTCTCTCTCTCTCTAACACACACACACACACACACACAGACAAAAATAATAATACAAAAATAGCATCGTAAAAGAACTTCCTGTTTACCCTCTCAGTTAACCATCATGGACGTGGTGGTATCTACTGGATGTAACCCCCCCCCCCCTCCAATTAACGTCACCTCACCTCACCTCACCTCAACTCACCTCACCTCACCTCACATCACCATATTTTTGTGGCTTAAGTTGCTCAAGTGAAGGAGAAAACAACGTATTTGGTTGATCGTTCGACAGTCAATGAGTGAGACAGTAAGCTGGGAAGGTCTGTGTACTGTGTTCCTCCTGTCTTTAATATTTCGCGTGTTTGGGGGGGGGGGGGGGGCGGCAGAAGAACGGCTCTAATATTTCTATGGGTTTTTTCCTATCCTGATTTACCATCAAAGTAGCGTTATATTTAGTCGATCTATGATTACAGTTTCATTTAAAGATACATTCTGAGCCTGACAAACTGCCTCGTATAACAGGTGAGAGAGTAGTGGTACTTTTAGGGTGGAAGTGGCGGCCACCTATTGCCTGGAGGGGTAGTAGCGGCCCGCTAGCCATAGGAGGTAGTAGCAGTCACTAGCCATAGGAGGTAGGAGAAGCCCACTAACTAGAAGGGGAGGTGGTGGTGCGGCTCGAGGCAATTTGTATAATGGGTATTTGATCACTAATATTAAACTCTCTAAGACAGTAGACTGGGATCAATAAAACGCTTACTACTACTACACCATCAAAGAACCCGAAGGAAGCCGAAGAAACCCGAAGGAAGCCGAAGAAACCCGAAGGAAACCGAAGGAACTTAGTAATTATTTTGTTTATAATTTATAACTTGATCTGCACTCAAGGTTTAATTAAGTTTAGGTTTGGTTTAAATAGGTCTGTTTAGGCTAGGTTTAGGTTAGGTTAGAATAGGTCTCTTTAGGCTAGGTTTAATTGGGTTTAGGTTAAGAAAAGAATGATAGGGTAAGAAAAGTTTCAAGAAAATTTAGAAAGTAACAGTATGAGTTGAAATATGCTTTAAGATCACGAGGAAGTGTTGAGATACGAGCCACCGTGAGGGAAGGGAAGGCACTTACTGTTCTGTGTGTTGAAGTAGATCCCTAAAGTTATGTAGATTAATATGCAAATTGTTGTGAATATTTAAGACCGGGTTCTGGTAACACTCTATGATTTAAGAACACCCATGAAATTTAGGCTAAAGTTATGTCATTGTAACTTTGTGATAGTGAGTGTAACGTGAGGTCCGTTTTTAATAATTAATTCGGTATAATTTTTTGTTTATGAGAAATTATATGTATTGTTTATTTAGTTTTAGTAAGAATTTTAATAACTTTAGTTGATGTTATTATTTAGAATGATATATGTATTGTATTAATAAGGATGATTGTGATGATAAATCTACTACTACTACTACTACTACTACTACTACTACTACTAATAATAATAGTAATAATACATTAGAAAAACATATTTACCAACAGCAAAACACACACACACACAGTCTGTATATTTTCAGCCACCGGCTGCAACTCTATTAATAAACCGTTTATTATTATTATTATTATTATTATTATTATTATTATTATTATTATTACTACCCCCCCCCACACACACTACCCCCCCCCCCCCACAAACACACGCTACCCCCCACACACACACTTCACACACACACACACACACACACACACACACACACACCCCCCAACAAACACACACTACCCCCCCAAACACACACTACACACCACACACACACACACACACACACACACACACACACACACACACACACACACACACACACACACACACAACTACTCTCACATAATTGCATCTAAAACGCTCTAATAATTATTGCACCAAAACACAAATTTCCATTTATTGTTGGAGAAGGTGGAAATATGAAGGAGAAATCTTTGGTGTACCCCCGTGAGGCTGGGTACACTTGGTGCTGGATATCACACGACCTCCGCTCTGGGGGGGAACTTGACCTGACGCAGCAACCTTCTGTCCGAGGAGTGACATGTCCCCTCAGAGTGAGATAGTATGAGTGGTCCTATCTCTGTCTCTCTAGCGTGATCTCTGTGTCTCTTGCTTGCTGTGTCTCTCTGCCTTCTGATTATAGTGATTTAGTAATAATAATACAAATAATAATAATAAAAACTACAACAACATCTACCCTAAAAGAAAAGAAAATCGCCACAATAAAACCTTCAACATATATACACCATTTGCAACAATTTCAACAACTGAGTGAGAAAAATGGAACGCCGATATTAGCAGAAAAATCCATGTGCTCTCCAATACTCGTGACAGACAGCTCGCTTCCCCCGTGATCCGCGCTGATAGCTTGTCATTCATGCCTGCCTGGTGGTCGTTGCCTCCTGAAATATACAAGTACTTGCTCATATGAAGGTGAAGATATATGTATACTGGTTTGTATTTAACAGTTATGTATGAGATTATGTATATATTTAATTTGTTGGAGTGTGGTTTGATGTTAGTTTGGTGTATGTGTGTATAGTTGTATATGTTTTTTGTATATGTACATACATACATACATACATACATACATACATACATACATACATACATACATATATACATACATACACACAGACATAACTAACCTATATTTTTTGTATGATTATCACTAAGAATTTAAGTAGGTTTTACTAATTTATTTACTCAACTGAACAAAAGCAAATAATGAAACTCTTCTCATGTAATCTCTTGATGGTTCGTGTTGGTGTGCTTATCATCTTGAGATAGACAGTTAAAGGCAGTGAATGATTGAATAGTCACAGCTGATCAGTGATGTAGAAATGAATGAGTTTTACTTTTACTGTGATTTAGAAAGTCATTTTTGTTTGTTTTTTGTTTACGAAGGAAGTGTGTTTGTGTGAGGTCTTTGTTTCGACTGGGTTTAGGTTAGCGTAGGTTATGTTAGGTGTAGGTTGCGTTAGGGTAGGTTATGTTAGGGTAGGTTGTGTTAGGGTAGGTTATGTTAGGGTAGGTTGCGTTAGGTGTAGGTTGCGTTAGAGTAGGTTAGGGTAGGCTATGTTAGGGTAGGTTGCGTTAGGGTAGGTTATGTTAGGTTAGGTTAGGGTAACAACAACAACAACAACAACCTCAATAACTACAACAAAAGGAAAAATAACATCAACAATTATAACAAATATAACAATAACAACAACAACAACTCAGGTAACAGTAAACTTAATAATAAAAATTAAAAGTCATTGCCAAACACTACTTACCTGTCGGCAAAACAGTTGAAAAATGCAATTAGCGTCGAGTCAGGTGAAGGTTACGTCTGCCAGGTACACGATGACTCTTCCCGCCGTCACTGTTGAGGAAATTATTCATCGTTTATTTTATTCACGACAGAGTTCCCATGTTGTTGCTATTTTCCAGGTGAAAATTGTGTGTTGGGAAAAAAAACATAAATATGTAAGTGACGTAAATGATTGTCGTCTGTATTAGCTTGTACTTAATCTAACCTAATCTAACTTAACTAATCGTAGCCTAATTTAATCTAACCCATCCTAACCTAGGCTTCATTTCTGAGCTAGATCTTTGACAAATAGCCCCCCTCCCCCCATTTCACACACACACACACACACACACACACACACACACACACAGTCTCAGGAGGTAATATTTACGTAAGAAATAAGTCGTAGGTTTGCTCGGGTCAACAGTTGGCCCCACACACATTATTATGGTCCTGTTTACTTTCCTGCCACCCAGGGCTCTCCTGCCGCCCACCACCCTGCTCTAGGCGACCCATTACCCTCCCCTGTCCCACCCACCTCCCTCCTCCTGGCCGCCCACCACCCTGCTCTTGGCCGCCCACCACTTTCCTCCTGGCTGCCCACCACCCTCTCTTGGCCGCCCACCACCCTTCTCTTGGACGCCCACCAGCCTCTCTTGTACCACCCATCCTCCTCCTCTGGGCTGCCTATTACCCTCCTTTTGGCCACCCATTACCCACCCTTTGGCCGCCAACCGCCCACTTTTCTCACCCAGCACCACCCATCATCCTGCTACTCTGACACAGCCCAGCGTTCCTTCTTGCCTCTCACAACGTTATGTCCTTCTGGTCCTCACTATTGACTTCCACCGTTGCTGTATTCACATGTATACTTGTATGTGTGTATAAATATTGCATATATACGCACACATACATATATACCAACACGAATACACCTGAGGAGATGGTTTTTCTCAATAATAAAATTGCTCAGAATATACCATTATGTTCTACACTATAAAGCAACACACGGGAACACATTCAATCTGCAATACTACCTAGCAATACACAGCAACACTCTCCATCTGGTGTTAGTAGTGGTGGTGGTAGTGGTGGTGACTGGCAGTGGTTGGTAGCTGGTGAATGGTAATGGTTACTGGTGGTTGGTAGTGGTGGTGGCTGGTAGTGGTGGTTGGTAGTGGTGGTGGTTGGTAGAGGTGGTGGTTGGTAGTGGTGGTGGTTGGTAGTGGTGGTGGTTGGTAGTGGTGGTGGCTGGTAGTGGTGGTGGCTGTTAGTGGTGGTGGCTGTTAGTGGTGGTTGGTAGTGGTGGTGGCTGGTAGTGGTGGTGGCTGGTAGTGGTAGTGGCTGGTAGTGGTAGTGGCTGGTAGTGGTGGTGGCTGGTAGTGGTGGTGGAGGGTAGTGGTGGTGGCTGGTAGTAGTGGTTGGTAGTGGTGGTGGCTGGTAGTGGTAGTGGCTGGTAGTGGTGGTGGTTGGTAGTGGTGGTGGCTGGTAGTGGCTGGTAGTGGTGGTGGCTGGTAGTGGTGGTGGATGGTAGTGGTGGCGCTTGCATGCACGACAATGTTCCCGGAAATTGATTGTCCATCAGAGGTAATAGGGCCTCCTGTCACCTCGTAAAACCTGGCCTGATGGACGGCCGGCCTTCCTTCCTTCTTCATTTAATTCACCCGACCAGAATTTCGTTCATATTTCAGCTTGGGGTTGAGATGTGTATGACAATGTTTATATATAAATCCATAAGAACATAGCAGGTAACTCCTTATCTGGTTGGAATAAATATATGAAGGCATGTACTGTACATTGTACCCCTGTAGTGTATACCTGTGTGATTGATGAAGGTAATTGATCCTCATTTGTGTACACCTGTGTTATTTATGAAGGTAATTGACCGTCTTTGTCACAGTCACCATAAATAACATGCACTAACACTCCCCCCCCCCCCAAAGTCGTCAACCTTACCTCCATATGTATCAATTAGATCTTTTTCCAATTTACTATAATAAACCTCAAAATTTGTCCATAAGTTTGAGCTCTTGTTTTTAATATTGCAGTTCATCCATCACAGGTAAGAGTGGCCCCATAAGTTACCTGTGTTATAGATGTTTCCTCGGGTGACCTTTTACTCAGGTTTACAATAATTCATAGTCTCTAGATGGTGTTATAAAAAAGACTCTACAACACCTTGTATAAATTTCACAATTATGTTTTCAAGTGATAGATGTGTGTTGAAAAGCTGAAGTGTATTTTCATGTTGTTTTGACAAGAGATGAAATATTTCTTTAGATATCTATTCGACCCACCAAGAAACAGCCTTGTCATCCTCTAGTTGCTCCTGAGAGTTGCAGGTTTGGGTAAATATTGCATCTGACTAAATACCTCTCTTTCATGGCATTATTTATATATACTTTGAGTAATATAAGGTATAATATTTCAACTATTAACATATTATTATTATTATTATTATTATTATTATTATTATTATTATTATTATTATTATTATTATCATTATTGTCGTATTATTATTTTTAATGCTAATATTTCCCTTGAAATTAAAAGGATTTCTACACATTCACATTAGTAGTCATTAGCTAATAGAATTCAGTAATTTCAAGGATTTTTCTGTTTGTTTCAGGATTACATGAGTGCTTCAGGTAAGTGACGGAATACAGCTCACACGGTAATTAATGCTAACAACTGAAGATTTAGTTAATTGCTTTTGATGGATTTTAGAATATTGATGTATAAGTGGTTATCCCTTGATGGAGAGAGAGAGAGAGAGAGAGAGAGAGAGAGAGAGAGAGAGAGAGAGAGAGAGAGAGGGGGGGGGGTGGGGCAGGCATTAACACCTTTTTCTCAAGTGACAACGCACACACACACACACACACACACACACACACACACACACACGGCTACAATAATAATAAACTTCAAGGTGACAGCGGCAGTGACACAAGGAAAACGGAATACAGTCGTTAAGGGGAAACTCTTGAAAGCTAATTACGATAATTTCATCAAACAAAGTAAAAAGTGTAGATTCATGGCGTCTGAATAGTGTTTGTAAGAGTTAGATGGCGAGGAACGTATTGTGATAAGTGTGTTGTAAAGTATATAAGTGTATAAGTGTTTGTTGGGTAGTTTTTGTGTTAAGTTTATGGTAGGGTGGAAGTCAAATGTTGTAAAGTGTTATAAAGTGTTTGTTGGGTAGTGTTTTAAGTGAGTCAATATTATAAATAAGTAGTAGGTGGTTAAGTGAGTCCAATCCACTGTTAAACACTTCTGGATCATTCTCTGTCTCTGTGTCTGTCATAAGTTAGAATACCTCACCATCCTCCTCTCCTTTCTTCCTCCCTTTCCCTCTCATCTCCCAACCTCTCCTCATCTTCCCAATTCCATACCACCCAACCTTCCCTCCACCTCCCAACCCTCTCACCCATCCCTCCCCACATCCCACTCTCCATCTCCCCACCTCCCCACCTCCCACCCTCTCACCCATCCCTCCTACCTCCCACCCTTCCTTCCTTCCCCCCTTCCCCCGCTAGCCACCAATCTTAAGTCGAAGGTGATTACTGAGTTTTATCTGAGAGAACGACTGCAGCGTCTTAGTGGGATTACCGTCTTCTTGCCTAGGTCAGTGAAGCGGCTGGTCAGGAGTCTCTCTCTTCGATGCTGCTGGTGTGAGAGAGAGATAGAAAGAGATAGGGAGAGACTTAGAGATAGAAAGAAGCAGTGAAGAGGTGTGAGAGTGAGATAGAGAGAAAAGTGAAGTGGCTTACTAAAGGTCTCTCCAACCTAACCTAAACCAAATAAATATAAATAAAACACACTTCTTCTCTTGCACTCCAACACCCAGTCAATGGAAAGTGAAGTTTGACCATTTCTCAGCCAGTATTACAGGCTCGCGTTGCCAAAGTTAGTCGATACTTGATGCGTGGGTCAGTGTAGTGTGTATAAAACTTGGTATATTCCCTATTAACTTCGTGCAACGTTTGAAATATTATCTGACTCGGGGGTAAAGGTGTAATAATTCAGTGAAGGTGTATATATGTATGTATGTATGTATGTATGTATATATGTATGTGTATTATAGGATAAGAAATTTATAACATCACATCAAAACATCAAACTTAGAAGACATATCTCATGTACATACATACACATCACCCTACATGTTGCTTCTTTGGCTACATAAAACTTTAGTTAAGATACATATAAATTATATAAATTGTATATATATATATATATAATCAACGACCGCGTGTTAAATGGACTAAAAATGAAGTATATATATATATATATATATATATATATATATATATATATATATATATATATATATATATATATATATATATATATATATATATACATACATATATATATATATAAGAGAGGTGGGTAATTAATTAAACAAGAATATTTTATCTCAAAAGTATAAAGTATTATATTTTTGAGTTGGCAGAGAGACAGCGAGATGTAGTGTGTGTTGAGTATATAAAGCCTGGGGGAAGGTAGCGGTGTTTAAGAGAGAGAGAGAGAGAGAGAGAGAGAGAGAGAGAGAGAGAGGTGGTGACTTGCCTGCAAGATACAGCCCGCCAGCAGGTGAAGAAAGTCTACGGTCCCGACGTGCCATATTTCATTACCTCGCGAGACTAAGCTGTAGAGTTTCCACACACTGTAAGCATTATTAATAGTAATAGTAGTAGTATCATCAGCGTCACCACACACACACACACACACACACACACACACACACACGCACACACACACACACACACACACGCACACACACACACATACACACACACACACACACACACACACACACACACACACACACACACACGAGTACACTTTGTTGATGGAAGAATCACAGTGGGACGGAAGGAAGACTGGAGGGTAATTTTAGAACAATATAAGCCTTAAAAACTGGGCAAATCATGCTAAAAATTTGCATCTTATTACACAGCCGCGCCGCAACTTTGCTCGTAAAGACGCAAACTTTTAGAGGTAAGTTATTGGTTAAGTTATTTTGCGCCCTGTGCTTAAGTTCAGGTAGGCTAAAATAAATATAAATATTAAAGTGATCCCCAGGTTAACCCAGCGGGCCTTTTAGTGAGTTTTGGGGGAGGTGTGTGTGTGTTTATATATATATATATATATATATATATATATATATATATATATATATATATATATATATATATAAATATATATATATGTGTGTGTGTGCGTGTGTGTGTGTGTGTGCGTGTGTGTGTGTGTGTGTGTGTGTGTGTGTGTGTCTATCGGTCTGTGTCTGCGTGTCTGTCTGGTGTTGTGTGGGTGAATTACTAGTACTACTACTACTACTATTATGACTACTAATATTAATATTACTACCACTACTACTGCTACTTCCATATCACTACCATTACTACCATCACCATCACTACCACTGCCATTAACACCATTACCACTACTACTACAACCACTACCACTGCTACCACCACTTCTACCACAACTACATCCACTACCACCACTACCACTATCCCCATAACTACTACCACCACTACCATCACTTCCAACACAACTACAACCACTACCACTATCCCCATAACTACTACCACCACTACCATCACTTCCAACACAACTACAACCACTACCACTATCCCCATAACCACTACCACCACTACCATCACTTCCATCACAACTACAACCACTACCACTATCCCCATAACTACTACCACCACTACCATCACTTCCAACACAACTACAACCACTACCACTATCCCCATAACCACTACCACTACTACCACCACTACCAATACCACCACCACTACCACCATAATCACTTCCACCATTACCACCACCACTTTTCTTCTCAATTTATTTCTCTGGTATACGTCAATACTTCTGTGTTAAGTCTTAGGATCGGACCCAACACCTCCTCCTCCTCCTCCCCCTCCTCCTCCTCCTCCTCCTCCTCCTCCTCCTCCTCCTCCTCCTCCTCCTCCTCCCCTCCCCTCCTCCTCCTCCTCCCCCCCTCCTCCTCCTCCTCCTCCTCCTCCTCCTCCTCCCCCTCCCCCTCCTCCTCCTCCTCCTCCTCCTCCTCCCCCTCCTGCTCCTCCTTATGTAATCTCTCATCCTCTTTTTACACCCTCTTGTCCTGCGTCTTCTTTTCTACACCCCTTTCGACACTCCTACAACCGGGTGTTATTGTGGTGTCAGTGTGTGTGTGTGTGGGAGAGAGTGTGGGAGAGTGTGGGTGTGTGTGAGGGGGAGAGGGGAGGTGTGGGAGAGTGCTTGTGGGGGATAGAGAGAAAGAGAGGAGTTTTTTTTTTTTTTTTTTTTTTACCAGGCAGTATTCGGGTGAGTGAACGTGACATTTATTCCAGCATTCTAAGGGAGAACAATTTTATACTCCAGGTCAGGAATAGAGAGAAGGTTTACAGGGAGGGAAGGAGGGAGGGAAAGAAAGAGAAGGAGTGAAGGAGGGAGGAAGTGAAGGAGGAAAGAGATGGAGGTAGAGGGAAGAGAGAGATAGTCAGGGAGGAAGTCAGGGAAGGGAAGGGAAAGAGGGGGGTCACGGAGGAAGGGAGACAAGCAGGAAGGAAGGAATGGAGTCAGGGGAAGGGAGTAGACAGTGAGGAAGTTAGAGAGTCAGGGAGAGAGTCAGGGTTTCAGGCAGTCAGGGAAGGAGGGAGAGAGGCAGCAGGCAACAACAAACAGTTTCTTGAGCGTCCTGGTTGTAGCGGAAAGTCAGGTGGTGTGGAAAATGTATCGTGTGTGGGGGGAGAGGGGGCAGGTAGGGAGGGGGTTAGGTGGGGGGGTGTGTAGTGTACGGGAGGGCATGTAGGGAGGGGGTCATTGAGGGGGTGTAGTGTACGGGAGGGCATGTAGGGAGGGGATCAGTGGGGGGATGTAGTGCCAAGCCCAACACCTCCTGCTGGTTTATGGTTCACCTTCACCCCAGAGACTGTTTGTGGCTGCTGTTGTGTTTTTAATGTAGTTCTCTTTATACTGCTTAAGGTTGTCTTTTATTATGTTGTTAAGAGATAATTGATGCCAAGGAAAATGTTTTAATGTCTCAAGGTTAGTGTTTTTTTATGTATTTCTTTATTATGTTTAAGTTATTCTCTTATAATGCCGTTAAATGTTATAATTATTGTTAATAAAACTGTTATAAAGCTTTTGTTTTGACTATAAAATAAAGAATATTGTCTAATGGCTGAAATAACTTTGTGTTAATCTAATGGAACTTTATCAAAATGCAAATGGAGAGAGAGAGAGAGAGAGAGAGAGAGAGAGAGAGAGAGAGAGAGAGAGAGAGAGAGAGAGACACTTGATATTTCCAGACCGTCTCTAGGAGTTCAGAAGCGAGACACAATTTTACTCTCAGAGTGAGTGAGTTTGGCGGGAGTCACACACCTCTCTCTCAGCTTAGTAAAGTGATTATATACAGTATAGGGATGAGGTCAACATAATGACCGGTTGTGTATATTAAATAGATGATATGATGTAATTATTGTGTGTGTGTGTGTATAAAGAGACACTTTCTCCAACCCAACACCCCCTATCATCCATTTCCCTCACCCCTAACACCACACCTCTCTCCCTTCCATTACATATCCCCCTTTAACACTCCCCTTCCCCTTCCCTATCTCCATCACCCCTCTTACTACTACCCCTTACCCTTCACCTGTCCTCCCCACCCTCACTCCTCCAGAAATAAATAAACCTTTACATATAGAAAAGTAACCTACTGTTAACACGTCCTTCCAAGAATCGTAAATCGTGGGCGAGAGGACACAAGTCGAGGAAATCTCTCTTGATGGACAATGGACGTGAGAGAGCCAGCCTTCTTGGGTCGTGGGCCAACTTGGGATGACTCGGTGGTTGATGGCTTAAGATGGGTTAATCCTTAGGGAGAACCGTACGTCCAGCTTTCTCCTCTCTCCTTCTTTTATTTCATTCTTTCTTTTGATGTGTTTGTTTCTTTTTATTTGAAACAGAGAGCAGGTGAAACTGATAAAAGGTGGAACAGATAACACATAAAACGCGTCCTTTACATAAGTTGTGAGACAGTAACGGTGAGGCAGAGAGACACTCAACTAATACGACTGAAAAAATAAACAAACATTAATGTGATTTGTTTATTTGTGAAGTAAACCAGTAAACTAGTATGTTAAAGAAGCCTTCACCAGCATCTCTACCTGGTTAAAGCTCTCGTAAGAGAAGTCTTCACCAGCATCTCTACCTGGTTAAAGCTCTCGTAAAAGAAGCCTTCACCAGCAGGAACGGAGCTTCACTCAGGTGTGATGGGTCCTTAATGTTATATAAGAACTTATTAAGGAGTTCATTACAAGGAGGAAAAAACCTTGATTATCTAATTGTGTGTGTGTGTGTGTGTGTGTGTGTGTGTGTGTGTGTGTGTGTGTGTGTGTGCGTGCGTGTGTGTGTGTGTGTGTGTGTGATGCAAGTGTTGATGTTAATGAATTACAATACCACTACAACTTAGTGTGTGGAAAACTGTACGGAGGTAGTGAAACATGGCAAGCGGGGGCCGTAGAGTTTTTCACCCCCTGCCGGGCTGTATCATGCAGACCTCTCTCTCTCTCTCTCTCTCTCTCTCTCTCTCTCTCTCTCTCTCTCTCTCTCTCTCCTTTAACACCTCGCTACTTATAAGAATATAATTAATTCTATTTACCAACACAGAAGCCACACATCAAAGTTAAATTCCTACACTCAAGAATTTCCTCCTCGTTGAGAATTTTTGACATATAAAATACTTTACCTTGACGTCAATAATTCTTACACCAATATAATATAAAAAATATAATTCCAGAGTTATTTTGGAGGGTTATTTAGGAGGAAAAGTCGTAATATGAGATAAAATGTTTTGAGAAATTTTACTGTAACTGAGAATTTCTAGAGTATGAAGTATTTTCCCGTCGGATCATTGTTATAATACAGCGCTGTTACGGGGAAAAAGGTCTTATTTACAACGTAATAGAACACAAAAGACAATATAACGAAATTTAAGATTTTTTCCACTGGGGATCGTATTTTTGAACGAGGTCATTCCTTATCAGGGACGGAAAAAATTTGATCACAGTATAAACAATAACAAAGGAGAACAAAAACTAACAGATGTGACGTGAATTTTAGTCTCTTTTTTTTCAGCCTGGTTGAACTTGACCAGGTGATGCCTTGTGCAGGTAAAGTTATCAGAGCGTTTTACCTGTAGTTAAATAGTGTTATCAACCTGTGTGTGTGTGTGTGTGTGTGTGTGTGTGTGTGTGTGTGTGTGTGTGTGTGTGTGTGTGTACTGTGGTTAGGTGAGTTTGTACAGCCGGGATTTGAAAGCTCTTCTATTATTGTGTAACTTTTGAGGGTCATTTTATATCCTTTCTTTATTTTACTACCCGTAAGATTTTCGTCAGATGATGAAACCTTGAAGTGCAAATGACACATACAGTGTACAGAACAAAAGGTGCACACACACACACACACACACACACACACACACACACACACACACACACACACACACACACACACACGGCTTCTCTAATCACTATGAAACAAGTAAACGTCGGGCAATATTACTACCTGTGTCAAGGTTACCAATATTAATGTTTGTTGTGTCTCAAGCTTGAAGCCAATAGTGTGTTAGTGTTTGTGTCATAATGATTGTGTCGTCACTAATATCACTTATTGTTTGTATCAAGATTAATGTTATTCATGTTTGTGTCATTAATATTATAAATGTTTGTGTCATTAATAATATAACTGTGTGTGTCACGAGAGAGATAATATCACTGTTTGTTCGTCAAGAGTCTCTCTGTGTGTGGTTGTGGTGGAGGTTGTTAGGGCGTGTCTGTGTTGTCAGTAAGGAGTCTCTGGTGCTTTGTATGCTAATCTTCGCCTCTCAGTAGCTCAGCAGGGAAGCCGCACCTCCCATCAGCGCCTCACCTTGGCTAGAATGTAATCAATATATCTGGCTTGTCAACATGTCACCATAAAGCTCCGCGGTACAGTAAAAAAACTTCATAAAATTAATGGATATATTTTTTTGTATGTTACATAATCATTTTATATCGTATTATATTCTTTAATTACCAATAATAATGTAATTTTTGGGGGTGATATAAGTGATTGGTTTTGCCCATAACAAGGTATAATTTAATAATTTTTGTTGTATAAGTAATTCGTTTGGTCAATAATGATGAATTTTTCTACCATATGGGAAAGTAATTTGGCAATAAACCAGGTGTGTGGTGGAGGCAGGTAAGAGATGGTCAGTTGCCGCGACTTGGGTGAGGGAGACTCGTGTAAGCTAAACCTAACAGTAACCTCAAGAACAGCTAAATATTTCACCTGCAAGAGCAACTAATCCACACATTAATATATTGCCATCACACTACTATAAACACACACACACACACACACACACACACACACACACACACACACACACACACACACACACACACACACACACACACACACACACACACACACACCACCACCACCAATTGAGTATTCTGCCGTCACTCGTGCTGGTTTAGGCCCCATGGATAAGGTCATTAACATGCATCAGGTAAGGTGGGTTGATTTCATTCTCCCACACCAGAGTTCACATTTGTCTCTGTATTGCACTAATTCATCGCGTGTTGCTTCATCATTCATTGGTTATTCATTCATTATTTAAGTGTTGTTGGTTTTCTTTTAGTGTTGGTTGGTGTGTGCGTGTGTGTGTGTGTGTGTGTGTGTGTGTGTGTGCGTGTGTGTGTGTGTGTGTGTGTGTGTGTGTGTGTGTGTGTGTTTGTCTGTCTTACTCTCTCTGTCTGTTTGTCTTTCTGTCTCTCTTTTTATTGCCCCATTTTATCTCTTTCTTATATTCTATTTGTGCCCTTCTCTTTATCCCCCCCCCCTCTCTCTCTCTCTCTCTCTCTCTCTCTCTCTCAATCTCCGGTACGCGTCTTCCCTCTAATCAAAGTGTTTCCTGAGGTAACTAACACCTTACCTGCAAACCTCAGCTCCACCCGCTAGATAGTGGTAATTATTATCATCACACTATGCGGAAAGTTGTCAATGTTACCATCACACTATGCGGAAAGTTGTCAATGTTACCATCACACTATGCGGAAAGTTGTCAATGTTACCATCACACTATGAGGAAAGTTGTCAATATTACCATCACACTATGCGGAAAGTTGTCAATGTTACCATCATACTACACAGAAAGTTGTAATTTTCACTCACACACACCAACAGATAAATGGCCAATAATTCCATTGAACAAGATAGGAATAGATTTACACGTAATCGAGCTCACACTTCAATTACTATCACACCCGCACACACGCACTACAGCGGAAAGTTGCCATAACCATAAATTACTATCGCGGATGCTTACCATTACTTTCTAAATGTGAATGCAGCCGTGTGTGACAAATGGTGACGATTAATGGTAAGTGTTGCAATGTACACTAAAAGCCTATTTCTTTAAGAGGATCGCTGAGAGTATTGCAGTGTGTGTGTGTGTGAATCTCTATCACACACACACACACACACACACACACACACACACACACACAC
Source organism: Homarus gammarus (assembly GCA_958450375.1). Taxonomy (NCBI): domain Eukaryota; kingdom Metazoa; phylum Arthropoda; class Malacostraca; order Decapoda; family Nephropidae; genus Homarus; species Homarus gammarus. The sequence continues at coordinate 139,444 of CAUDMG010003088.1, read as the reverse complement.
TACTCTACTGCCCAAACATGAACCAAACTTTCTTCACTCCAGGTCAAAGACAACTTGATCAGCGTTTGCAAATTAAGTCTCTTGAGTGAGTCCTGAGGTACGTACTACACTGACCTACTTGTTAGAGGTCAGGTTTACCACAAGAAACCTTTACCTTTTACCCAGAGTCTTAGGAGGAAAAGTTAAGCATAGTTTCAGAAATTACAGTTTTATGGTCAGAATACTAAGTCGAGTCAAGGTTTGGTAACGTAAGATCTTGACCTAATACAATATGGTTAGGATAATTATGTATTTACAAGGTCTTTTATTAATTGATCTATCTATCTATCTATCAATCTATCTATCTATCTATCTATCTATCTATTTATTTATTTATTTATTTATTTATTTATGTACGAATTACTAAGCGGAAAGATAATTATACCGAGCAATATATTGAAGATTGTTTGCCCCACACATGAGTATTAAGAGTATTTAATGTGTCTTCCTTTATAGTTATGACCTATTTCTACAAGACCAGGCAAGTAATCTTCTCTCTCCTCCAGAATAAATCCTTAACTTACTCACAAAGTCTTTTACATGAGGTATTACGTAGTTGTTATTAATTAAAACTTTGGAAGAAATGTAAATTACTGAATGAATTAAGGTAAAGATGAGGTGGAAGAGATGATGTTGATGATGATACACGAACACTAACGAAATGAAGGGCTGTAATTTAACATTGTATAATTTAATACTATAATGTAACTCTCTATAATATTATATTATCTCTGTTGTGTTCTATATTGCCACAAGTCTCTTTATAAATTTAATATCTAACTTAAATGCCTTACAAAATCAATATAAAATTTATGAATGAAAATCTAATTTACTTTTTGGTCAAGACTAAAGTTTGGGATCAGTTATGCACGTAACCCCCTTTTACCCACCAGCTGTTTACATAGTCAGAAAGTTTTAAATGGAAAAATTATTTACTTTGACATTGATTAAACTTTTAAATCAGCGTAGAAGTTATAGATCAATGTGACAGAATAAACTTTTGGTTACGTTACTTAATACTAAAATATATGGTCTTATAAGTGTACTTAATTTTAACTCGGTATTTAAATTAATTATATAATTTTTTTATAATTTCCTGTAAGTTAATGATGTGGTACAAAGTTACATAATTGTTAAACTTTATATTACTGTAATATTATGTAATGTGTGTAATAAGAGGAATCATGAATTTAATTAAACGAAATTGAATTAGAAATAACAAGATAATAGGTGACAGGAAAGAGTAGTAAGAATAATCGAACAACACAAAAAAGGAATTGGAAATATATGATAAATTTTACGAAAGGGAAGAACAGAGAGAAAAAAAAACACAGTAAATTTATGAAAGGAAACGGGAATAAGAAACAAATAAAAAATAATAATGAATTGAGCCCCAAAAATAAAAATAATTGATGAATAACAGAAGAGATAATGAGTAACCAGTAGACTAATAAACTTTATTTCCTGTATACATTTTTCCCAGTCTTGATGGAGTGGGAAAAAATAAACTAAACTTTATTTTTCCTTAACAGAAAATATATCCTCAAATATTTCCCTGGAGCTAAATATTTAATATAGCTCCGAGCAATACAAAAGGTACACTATTACCTTCCTCTTTTATAATATATCTCTACATATATAAGCTCAAATATGCTTATAAAATATACACAAAAGGAACTTGTGTATGGGCGCTAAACAAGGGAGGCAGTACAATGGAATATACAATGGCGGTATGAATATTTGATGAGAGTTGTATAGAGAACGGGACGTAAGCCTAGACTATTGAGTATAAGCCGTTGGTGGTGTGTAAAATATGATATAAAATAATATTGTGGGTTTTGATGTTTTAAACTGCAACAAATGATGTATTGAGAGGGTTTATTGTATCCACTATTGTATTGATATGTCCGGTATTGAGAGGGTTTACTGTATCCACTATTGTATTGATATGTCCGGTATTGAGAGGGTTTACTGTATCCATTATTGCATTGATATGTCCGGTATTGAGAGGGTTTACTGTATCCAGTATTGTATTGATATGTCCGGTATTGAGAGGGTTTATTGTATTTGTAAATTCATTCATTGTAACCTGGAAGATTCAGAAGTAAACCAGAATTCAAAGATCATTCCAAAGTATATTTTATCAGGCGAAACAAGAATCATTCAACACAGTGTTTCTCTTATAGTAATTGCTAGCAGTGTTCCAGAGACAGTTTTCTTACCTGTCAGTTCAACAATTCATGTCAGTTCAACAATTCAGAGCTTCAATCGTTTAGTATTAGCACTTGTAGACAATTAGTTTATCATTTTAATTGGTAACAAGTTTTCTTATTCATGTTTGTGCTCTAAAGGTTTAGGAGAGTCACCTTTAGGTATGAGTGAGTTGGATTTTCTCATTGTAAATTGTAATATTTTTTTCTTTATTTTAAGGATTCGCCAAGTTATTCATCCACTCATTCATCCACTTATTTAATCACTCATTCCTCCGCTCACTCCAACTCATAACCACACACACAGACATACACAAACACACAGACATACACAAACACACAAACATACACAAACACACAGACATACACAAACACACAGACATACACAAACACTCACAGGCTTCAGTATTTAGGTCTTCAGTTGACAATTACCAAGCCACGAGTTACAGATTATAATTGCTAACCACGTATTAGCTCTTATGATCACAGGCAGCGGATTCAGGAGGAAAAGCGAGATTGTGGGTTTTCCATTGGCAATTTCAGCTTGCGAGTATTCCATCAGATTCCCGCCCTGCAGGTCTCTACTCCCCGCTGTGTCATCGACTTGCCTTTCGCTTTCCGTAATTGCTTGTCGTTTTTCTTCCTTACGAAATAGGGGAGATTAATTTCGCAATTTGCTTTCTGTAATTGCATTCTGTCCATAGCGTCAAGGTTTTGTTGTTGTCCTCTTGATTTTAAAGGTGTGGAGGAGACATTTGTTAACTTAGGTGATGCAGTGCTGTGAGATTCTTTGTGTGTCTGTCTGTCTGTCTGTCTGTCTGTCTGTCTGTCTATCTGTCTATCTGTCTGTGTATTACATAACCAGACCTGACCGTAAACCAACCAAACATAACCTAACCTGACCTAAATAAATCCGATGCAAATTTAGGGTGAAAATTCAGCTCCGGTTTCTATTTTCGGTGAGTTTTAGTTGGTCGTCGGTGTCTGTCTGTCTGTCTGTCTGTCTGTCTGGCCTCGCTAACAAATGACTCTACTCTTAAACGCCTGCTGCTGTTGCTGTTACTACTGTTCTTGTTTTCGAAAATTAAATTGTCGGAATAAATTGCTTCGATCGTGACTAAACATTTTCCCCCACTCTCGCTCAGCTGGGACAGACAGACACTCACATACACCGTTGCCGGCTTGTTATGTCTGCAATCTGGACTATAATCAATTACGATGTTTTTTTTTTTCCCCTCAGCCATTCTGTGATTCGTTGACCAATCTGTTTGTGGGTGTTGATGTCTGTCACGGAGTTTGTTACTGTATGTGTTTGTGAGTGTTTTTTTGCAGTGTGGAATTGTTGTTGTTGTGTGAGTGTGTGGATATTTCTCTGTTGAAGTACAGTCGTGTTGTATACTGTTGTTTGGCTGTGTGAGTGAGAGTCTGTGTATTTTTTGTGTACATTCATGTATGTTTGGGTAAGAGAATATAAAAATGAATGTATTTGGCAGATGTGTATAGTATTCTTACCATGAATTTAGATACATTACTGACCAGAGAATTTGTATTAAAAATTCATCGTCATTACTTAACATCATCTCACTCTACCCAGACAGGTGTGTGGCTGGCCAGGTGTCACACAGGTGAGTTTGATCTATTATGTAGAAGCCATTAGTGAAGGCTGTAAAGTACGACTATGATGCTGGAAAATTAAGTGATGAGAGGAAATATATTTTTTTAGTTTGCTTTTAATTTATAGAGTTGATGCCAATGATTTTAAGCGCTTTGTATTAAGGTGTGTGTGAGAGAGAGAGAGAGAGAGAGAGAGAGAGAGAGAGAGAGAGAGAGAGAGAGAGAGAGAGAGAGTAACACACCTGTACATCATCATTACCGGACACAGGTGAGGTGTTTACGTGCCTCAAGACGTCCACACCTACATAAAGGGTATGACAGATCTTCTCCTCCCTCCTCCTCTTTTCTTTGTTCCTCTCTTCTCTTCACTACTCCTTCCTCACTCCTCCTCACTCCTCCTCACTACTCCTCACTTATCTCTCTCTCCCTTCCCCAGTAATTTAGGTTCTTCATATTTGTTGTACACAGGAGCTCTTTATTGCCTGGACTAACATACAGCGGTACTCTACACACCACCTCGATCATTACCGCCTGATGGTTCCTCGTTCACTAGGCTGGCGTGTACTGCGTCATACATACATACATACATACATACATACATACATACATACATATATACACAGGTATAAATTCACACTCGGGACGTGATTACCTTTATTTGAATAACTCACCTGGGGAGAAGAGATGACGTCAATCTTTAGTCTGTCTTGTGTGTGTGTGTGTGTGTGTGTGTGTGTGTGTGTGTGTGTGTGTGTGTGTGTGTGTGTGTTTTACAGTATATTTAGATACAGTGAGTACATATTTCCCATGTTTTATAGAAATGAGTTTGAATTTTTGTAACCCACATGCTGTAATGTATAATTCAAGAGCCATATCTCCCTTAATTACAGGAAATTGCAGTTTCAATTTTGTACCCCTCATGCGTAGCTGTACACACACTAAACACTTACACCCCCATATTTGCAGTTTAATTTATGTACCCAAATGAAGAATATATCAACATACTCAACCATGTATCCTATAATTACAGGCATTACAGTTTTAGTTTTTGTATTCACTCTTAGCGATTCATAACACAGTGAGTAAATATTTCTCTCAATTGAAGTATTTAACTTTGGATGTACTTTATTTATTTTATTTTTATTTTTTATTTATTATTTATTTATGTATTTTATTTATTTTTTATTTTTTTTATCTATCTTCCCCTTGTAGTCTGTCCTTTTATCTACTTGTCTGTCTCTCTTCTACCCGGTAAACTTCCTACTTTCTATTCCTGCATTCACTTTCCTACGCTCCAATCCATCTTTCCTCCGTTCCACATTCCCACATTCCCACATTTCTCACTAACCTTCTATTCGCCCACGTCTCTCTCTCTCTCTCTCTCCACCACTACTCACTCTGGCTAACCTACGTGTAAACATTGTAGGCAAACTTTGACTCATTTTTCACAGGGACGTAATTCTATTCTTTGGCCGCCGGGAATAAGTTATTTTCAGTGGCATCTGGTACCCGTGTTTCTTGCCTGGTGGAGTTGGTCTGTGTTTGCATTCGGGTTTAAAGGTTTTGTGTATATTATTTAATATGTTTGATATAGATGGGAAAAGAGATGAGGTTTATTGCATTACTGTTAGATATTATGAGTACTGTTTTTGAATTCGTGAGTACTATTGTTTTTTCAGTGAGTAGTACTGTTGTATCTGTGAGTACTACCATTGTATCCGCGGTTCAGTTAGGTGTGTTATATAAACATTATCGGATATTCTCACCAGTTAAACACCTCTATCTATGTTTATACGTATACATTACAGTCAACCACTAAAGCCCGTACGCCTCTCTCCATGAACCACGAACCCCGAGATTCAGACTCACGAATCCCAAGCATTTATGGATAGAATAATGTATCAGTTTACTGCTTCGAGTTCACGAATCTGAATCTCTCGGGGTTCGTGGTTCAGGGAGAGAGGCGAACGGATTTTAGTAGTTGACTGTACGTGTATATATTAACACACACACACACACACACGTAACCTCCTGACAGTGTTGTGGTGTCGAGGCATAAAAGTCTTTGCATATATATTGGAATTTGTAAGGAAATAACACTGAGTTCACACAATAAACTAGAGGTCTTGTGTTGCTCTCTGTCTTGTGATTGAGGTTCGAGGTGGTGTTAAAGGTGTATCAGAAAAATATATAAACAGTACCTTACCTAACCTAATCTAACTTAACCTAACAACTACAACAACAACAACAACAACAACTACAACAAGAGCAATAATACCAACAACCACAAACAAAAACAACAACAGCAATATTAACAACAACAATAACAACTACAACAACAACAACAACATCCTATACATTGGGTAAGAGGAAAAGAGGAACTATATTAGACTCTATCACCTAATATACTTCACAATGTCCATATATTACCTCATATAGTGTACCAATACCGTAGTAAATGGACAGAAAAAAGTATAAAAATTTCAACACTGGGGATAGGAATGTGACAGAAATGCTTTATAAATACGGAAAAAGGGAGAAGGAGGGGGGGGAACGGGAGGAAGGGAAGGAGTAGGGAGAGAGGGGGAAGAGAGGGAGGGAGGAAGGGAGGGAGGTAGGGAAGTAAGGAGTGAGGTAAGGAAGAAGGGAAGGAAATAAAGAATGAAGGAGGAGCCCGCAAAGTATGAATGAAGAAAGAAAGAAAGAAAATAAAAATAAAAAATAAAGAAGAATAAAGCTAACCTAACCCGTATCGTAGTAGCAGCAGTAAATACGCTTACGATCACCAGCCATAACTCTCAGCCAAGAAGCGGTTTTAAGGGTCGAGCGAGCGAGGAAGCCTGAGCCTTAGACCAGGAGCTATGAGCCTTTACACAGCTCCCCGAGGACCACCAAGCGATGCCATTCTCTGCCTGAAGACGAAAGTAGAAAGAAATAATGCTCTGGGATATCGACGTGTTGCCTTGAGAACAGTAACATGTATGGGTGTTGGAGGCTGTTGGGGGCTGTTGGGGGCTGTTGGGGATGTTAGGGGCTATTGGGGGATGTTGGGGGCTGTTGGGGCTGTTGGGGGCTGTTGGGGGCTGTTGGGGGCTGTTTGGGGCTGTTGGGGCTGTTTGGGGCTGTTTGGGGCTGCTGTGTTTAGTTCTTCTCTCTCAGGCTGAAGGGATCTCAGAGGGGGGCGGGGGCTATATCTCGCTCAGGGTGTGTGGGGTGTTTGTTTATGCCGCTGATGGTGTGTATAGTTGTATGGCAGTGTGTATGGGGTGTTTTATTATTCATACATACAGATACATACACACACATACCTTCACACAAGTACTCACACATACAATAAAGGCTTACACAGTTAGTCCATATTTAACAAATATATGTAGCTTTATACAAACACGTCAGCATTAGCTCTTAGTAAATCAGTGAAGCTTCTCGCTCCCCAGCCTCCTCCTCCCCAGCCTCGCCCTCCTCAGCCTCGCCTTCCTCAGCCTCGCCCTCTCCAGCCTCGCCCTCCTCAGCCTCGCCTCTCCCCAGCCTTGCCCTCCAAAGCCTCGCCCTCCCCAGCCTCCTCCCCAGCCTCGCCCTTTTCAGCCTCGCCCTCCCCAGCCTCCTCCTCCCCAGCCTCCTCCTCCCCAGCCTCCTCCTCCCCAGCCTCCTCCTCCCCAGTGACCCTTAAGTTGGGGAAGCAGGTCACGTGTGTCTCAGGACCAGGGAGTCTGCCCAACAATTTTTCGGGGAATCCTTTTGAGATTTGGAATAAGCCTGTGACTCACCTCCCCTTCCTCATTCCCTCCCTCATTCCCTCCCTTATTCCCTCTCTCTTTACCTCCTTAATTCCTTCCCTCCTTCTTTCCTACATTCCCTCCCTCCCACCCTCCCTCCCTCCGTCTTTGCCGCTTACATTTCCTCTCTTATTCTCTCTCACATTCTCTCCCTCATTCCCAGTCTAATATTCTCCCTCCTACCCTCCAACATTTCCTCCCTCACCTTCTACTTTTCTTTCCTCCCTAAGAAGGAAGGAAGGAATAAAGGAAGGAAGGAAGGAAGGAAGGAAGGAAGGAAGGAAGGAACCTATGAATCATAGCACCTATTTCTTCTGGTCGTAAAACTTCAATTGTTACACATAAAAACAACTCATATCATCGGTGATTTAAATCTTGTCTACTACTCTGGGGAGAAATTTCAAAATATTCCCTTAAGTAAGCTCTTTGGCCCTGAAGTTATCTGTAGGACCTAAACATCAGAGGCAATTATCCCTGAAGTTATTTAGATGGTAGATATATAGTCCGAGTCCCTAAAAAACGTCCTGGGGAGAGGAACATAGACTCACTTCCTAAATCTACCCTTATCCTTAAAGTCATCAGGATAAAAGAATATCCCCAGAGCCCCCTTACCCCAGCCTTTATCCCTGAAGTTATTACGGGTAGTAGGAACGTAGCCTCAGTCCCTAGCTCCGGCCCTGATCCCTAGAAACATCTCAAGGTTGGTGAAAGACACGGCCGTGGTCTCTTCGTCTCGAGGTGGCTAAGACGTGTACAAGTGCCTCTCTCTCTGATGTGCTTTCCTTGTCTATCTTGGCTATTGTAGGGATGTGTGTGTGTGTGTGTGTGTGTGTGTGTGTGTGTGTGTATTTAAGTAAACAAGAGAGAGAGAGAGAGAGAGAGAGAGAGAGAGAGAGAGAGAGAGAGAGAGAGAGAGAGAGAGAGAGAGAGGGATTAATTACTTATACACATGTAAACACAATCAAACGTTCCTACACACATCCCCACTCCAACAAACGTTCCTACAAAACCATCCTCACCACAACAATAACAAACGTTCCAGCAAGTTATCATACAACGTATATCTTACCAGAAGCTCCTCGTTCCTGCTGGAGTAATTCATCTATAGAAGAGTACCCCGAGGGGTCGTGGAGGTATGGTAGACGCTCTGTGGGCTGCTTATGTACCCAGATATGGCTAACACTGGTGATCTATGTTGGGATAAATATTTATTTCCTTCGTCTATGTTTGGCTGAAAGAAATGATGGTTTTTTGTGGTAATACCTAGAGCCAGAAGTATTGATCAACCATAACAGTGCTGATGCCATGATGTTGTAAATGTTTCTCTGGGGCGTGTGTGTCTGACGTGAGATTTAGAGATATGAGCATCAAACCGAGAGACTTCGATTGGTAGAGGTCAAGTACCCTCAGCCTCCGGGAAGTAGAGGCCAAGAACACTCAACCTCCAGGAAGTAGAGACCAAGAACACTCAACCTCCAGGAAGTAGAGACCAAGAACACTCAGCCTCCGGGAAGTAGAGGCCAAGAACACTCAACCTCCAGGAAGTAGAGACCAAGAACACTCAACCTCCAGGAAGTAGAGACCAAGTACACTCAACCTCCAGGAAGTAGAGACCAAGAACACTCAACCTCCAGGAAGTAGAGACCAAGAACACTCAACCTCCAGGAAGTAGAGACCAAGAACACTCAACCTCCAGGAAGTAGAGACCAAGAACACTCAACCTCCAGGAAGTAGAGACCAAGAACACTCAACCTCCAGGAAGTAGAGACCAAGAACACTCAACCTCCAGGAAGTAGAGGCCAAGAACACTCAACCTCCAGGAAGTAGAGACCAAAAACACTCAACCTCCAGGAAGTAGAGACCAAGAACACTCAACCTCCAGGAAGTAGAGACCAAGAACACTCAACCTCCAGGAAGTAGAGGCCAACAACACTCAACCTCCAGGAAGTAGAGACCAAGAACACTCAACCTCCAGGAAGTAGAGACCAAGAACACTCAACCTCCAGGAAGTAGAGGCCAACAACACTCAACCTCCAGGAAGTAGAGACCAAGAACACTCAACCTCCAGGAAGTAGAGACCAAGAACACTCAACCTCCAGGAAGTAGAGGCCAACAACACTCAACCTCCAGGAAGTAGAGACCAAAAAGACTTTACCTCCATCAAAAAGAAGTCGGGAGGTCAGATGAACTATGAGAGGGACAGTGACTCGTGATCAGTGAGCCGCCCATCGTCCTCACTTGCTCCGTATGAATATTCAGCTGAGTGTGTGAGAGAGGCAGTGATGCGTCACCTCAACACCCAGCCACAGGATATTGGTCGCTAGGATGAATGTTGATGTTTTAATGTTGTTACTGCTTCAACATTAAGGAAGGTCTGGAAATGCGTATTATATGTTATTGTTATATTATTATTGTGGCGTTTCAACATCCAAGGTCATTAAATGCGTATATATGTTGATGTTATAATGTTTGTACAATATACAGTACAGCCCATTAATGTGAGCCTGACATCACAGTGACCTGACCTCAGTAACCTATAATCAACTTTTTTCGTGTATATAATCCAATTAAATTATCAATTATATACATCATTGCATTTATTACTGAAAAATGGTGATTCAATGGATCCTGGATATTGTTGCAGAGGAAATAAAGTTTTACTGTTCGTATAAACGTTTGTGAGTTATAGAAATGCTTTTAGTTTATACCTTAAATAAATATAGAAGTTATGGGTCAAATATAAAAAACGGAGGAGTGACCGGTTGCCAGTTTCTGTTTTTTTTTCTCCATTATACGACTAAGGTTATATTCTCCCTGGCTATATTACATAACAAACTCTTATATAACTCTTAAGTGACTATAACAACTAAGCTCTAACCTATTATTAGAAATATAGTATAGTCATTTGTGTTTATTTTATTATCTTCGCTGTTATAGTTGTTAAGCTTGTGATATTTACTTCATTGTCTGGGGATTATAACGACTGTAAATCCGGATTATATTCTCGTACATATATACATGGAATTATAACTAAATGGTACAAGAAATATTTTTCCTAGAATCTAAACTTCCATTGTAGTAATTATAGCTGTATTGTTGATTGTATAATGACTTAGACCCTAATTATTGTTTTTGGTGTTGTGGCTTAACTCTATTACAGAAACTGGAATTAGTCAACAGTGAGATATAAACAAACATTCAAGAAGAGTTTATGAAGTAATTTAAGGTAAGACTAATATTGTATTGTAATTTTAGTTAAGACTATTAGTTTATTGAGGTTAATACAACTTAATAGGTGAGGATAAATGGTGATATTTGGCAACTGATTTACATACTAAAAGAAAGACTTTATTGTCAGACATTTTATCGTTTATTGTTCTCGGTTTGTAAACATTGTGCTCTCTCTCTCTTTCTCTCTTTCTCTCTCTCTGTCTGTCTGTCTGTCTTTCTCTCTGTCAATCTGTCTGTCTCTATCTATCTGTCTATCCCCCTCTCGTTTAGGCTGAAAAAAAAATGTAAAATTGCCTACGAAATGAATGGCCAGGCAGGAGAGGGAAACACAAATCTCTGGAAAAAAAAAAAGCCCTCAAAATTTTACCCCCAAAAAGGTTACCACTCGCTGGGTCATGACGATCGTGTTTACAAAGCCACATTACCGTACCGTATATATCGTTACCGTGAGCCAACTATCGCTACAGTCACAGAGCTTCGTAAGATAAATATTCCTAGTAAGTTAATTAAGGTAGAATAATTAAGAATATACCTGTTTAGGTGATTTAAGGTACAGCGCAAAAATATAGAAATTATTTTAGATTTAATTCTCAAAATTTACCTTAATTAGATAACTTCACTTAGCACCAGGTAGGAGACAAAATTACACTGAGACTCTACCTTAATTATTTCCTGAACACCTGTTTGGGTTAAAGGTATAAATTCTTTTAGAAAATTGTCTTTATTTTAATATTGTTTAATGCTTTCTTGTCAATAAAAATCGTAACTATTTAAGGTAGAATTGTCGTAGAGATTTGACCCAACGATCGGTAGTTATTTCAGTAGTTTGTCTTAAATTAACCAATTACCTGTAATATTTTCCTTGTATCTTCAGGTAAAAAATTATCGTAAGAACCTTCTGAGAATATGGACCTAATACCCTGGTGAATTTAGAGTCATTTATCATATTACAATTAGGGAGAATTAGCGGGGTCAATAAAGTGATATTTCATGTAATATTACCACGCTTCTACCCGCCTGGTTATATAACTCAATGACTTTAACCTCCGAGGATAATATGACGGTAACCATCTGAGCCAAGATTACACTAACTGGTTAATAGGTCTATTAGTTTGGTGTAATGGGTGGGCAATGGTTCCCCCTCCCCTCCCCTTTCCCTTTCCTTCCCCAACCCCCATTTCCTCACTCTCCTGTGCCCCCTTGCTAAATGGATATGATCGGCGAGGGAATATTTACATGGCATCAGTGTAAAGTAAGATGTGTGTGTGTTTGTGTGTGTGTGTGTATGTGTTTGTGTGTGTGTGTGTGTGTATGTGTGTTTGTGTGTGTGTGTGTGTGTTTGTGTTCGTTTTCTATGATTCTGTAGATACAACGTCAACAATATACATAAAAATAAAGCGTTTTTCCCCTTACAATATTCTATGATATAAGAATAAATTTTATATCCACGCAAAAATCAAGATAAATACAGTTATTTCATTATTCCTGTAACTCTGTAATTATCGTGATTTTACTCAATTTGTGCAAAAAAGTAAAAAAAAACATTATATGACAACTTTCGATAAATAGTATTATGTAAGTTTATTCTTTATCATTATAGAAGCTGGAAAAATACAGAATACAGGTTACAGGATACACGTTACAAAATTCATGAATACAAAAATATACTCACAAAGCCCATTTTATATATTTGAGTGAGTGTGTTTTATTCATGTAGTAGGCTGATAGAGAGAGTGTGTGTGGTACAGTCTTAGGCTCGTGTTACCTCAGTTATTCTGTCTTAGGCTCGTGTTACCTAAGTTATTCTGTCTTAGGCTCGTGTTACCTAAGTTATTCTGTCTTAGGCTCGTGTTACCTAAGTTATTCTGTCTTAGGCTCGTGTTACCTAAGTTATTATGCTGAAGGTGAGCAAAAGGGAGAGAAGAGATAGTTTTTTCCTCAGTGTTTTCCCTATATTGTCTTATTTACATACATATATACATACATACATACATACATACATACATACATCTACCGTCCTTTCCTCAGTCGTAATTTTGTGGTAGTTATGCAATTCTCGGTGTCAAGAGTAAAAAGTTAGAGGCTGGAAAGAAAATTAAAAATTCCTCCCCATTTAGGCATTCCACTCTGACAGTTTTTGGCAATTAGTCCCACCAGCTGGAACCTTGCCTCACCTGGTGCCCTGTTGTGACGTACCTAGACACAACAGGTATACACTAATCTAACGAAGGCGTCTGATTCGTGGATTCCCTAACCAATGAGTTGATGAGTTACAACCAAAACAAATATGGCGTATGAGTGACGATAGAATAGGAATGAAGTGATAAAATTAATGTTAGTTTACGTTAGGTTAGGTTTGGTTAGGTTAGGTTAGGTTAGGTTAGGTTAGGTTCAGAGTAGGTAACTTTAAGATAACGTAACTAAATCACAACACAAAATTGTTTAACACAGAATAAATCAGGTGTGTAAATTAGGTCACCTGCCGATAAATTTCCTCCAATAATATTTTACATACTGTAATTAATTAGCGAATGAAGGTAATTAAATATTAAAACAACTTCAGTAATAAATAATGATGAGACTGAAATATTACGAACACATTTTCATTCTTAAATTCATAAAGTCTTCCATGTTGGAATTAACTAGATATTAAAAACAGATCTATTTAAATAAGAAATAAAAACATCATTAAAAATATAATAATAAATTCAGAATAATTGAAAAAAAAACAGCCAAAAAAATAAAAATCATTTTTTTTTGCCCATAATTCCTGATTGTTTTGGGGGGACTGATAGAAAAGTGTTATATACTATAATTAACTGAAGTGACCCAGATATATCTTATAAGTGGACAAGTAACCCGGATATATGATGGAAATTACTCCAAAATATTATAAAACTCTTAATGTTCCTTTAAAGAATCGTTCAATAGATAAGTTACACTACAATGAACTGATATAACCTGGAAATAAGAGTCAGGCGAAGAGAAAAGCTTAAATAATATTGAAAGTCATTACTATAACATGGAAATAAAAGTGAGGACAGAATATATTTTGCATAGTGTTGTTTAGATATAACATAGAGTACATAACCCTTATTTGATGATACTCAGCTTAATAATAATGCTTAGTGTATTAACCTCTCTCATAATGTTCTGTTTATTAAGTCTTCTTCTCCGTATAGGTTATCGATGCCTCAAGTTCATAGGTAGACTTCGCTAATAATAATGCTTCGTGTGCTCGCTGGCAAGGCTCTACATCCATTATACTATATGTGTGTGTGTATGTGTGTGTGTGTGTGTGTGTGTGTGTGTGTGTGTGTGTGTGTGTGTGTGTGTGTGACCCTGTGACTGCTTCAACCTCATCTCCCTCCTTTTCCTACTTTTTATCCTCTTCATTCTCCTCTTCTTCCACCTCCTCTTCCTCATCCTCTTCCTCCTCCTCCTGCTTCGTGCGTTTTGAGGAAGAACTCCCCACCCCCCCACAAACCAGGTAGATGTTCTTCCCTCTGCTTTAAGTCGAGATCCACCACACAGGCGAGATAGGCTGGGCTGGCTCTCTCTCTCTCTCTCTCTCTCTCTCTCTCTCTCTCTCTCTCTCTCTCTCTCTCTCTCTCTCTCTCTCTCTCACCGCTGGACACAAATCAAATTTTACAGTAACAAAATGGAAATGTAAACGCGTTCTCTTATTTCCTCCGTGGGCCCTTGCCGCTCTGCTGATGTACACTGATGGATACTTCAACCCCCCGACGCCAACTCCCACCAACCCCCCCCACGACGCCGACTTCCACCACCCCCCCCCCACGACGCCAACTCCCACCACCCCCCCCCACGACGCCAACTCCCACCCCCCCCACGACGCCAACTCCCACCCCCCCCCCACGACGCCGACTACGCCCCTTCCCCGATTCTCCCCTCCCCCCCGATTCCCCACCCCCTCCCACTGATTTTCCCCCCCCGACCGATTTCCACCCCTCCCTACCAGATTTCCCCCCTCCCCTTCGAATCCTAACCTCTCTTTCCGCTCCCTTCCCCCTTGCGTCAGTGGATAAGGCTTGTAGGATGGTGTTTCAGAGGCGTAGGATTTCAGGATTTTGTCAGCTGTCACGTAGGATCTTTTGAGGATCGTGTTGGTGTTATGGTTTATTTCAGTAACTTGTGGTTTATTGTAGGTTTAATTGAGGTTTTATTTTGGGTTGATAAAACAAAATAAATTAAAAGGTGTTTGTATGGACTTCTTTCAACTTGTTTTGACCTAACTTACCAAATTCAACCGTAACCTAACCTAACCTAACCTAACCTAACCTTCTCACTCCCTCCCTCTCTTTTCCCCTACTCTCTCCCCTCTTTCTCTCTTTTACTCTCCTCCCCTCCCTCTGTATATTACTCCTTCTCTTTCTCTCTCCCCCTCTCTCTTCCCTCACTCTCTCCCCCTCTCTCTTCCCCCCACTCTCTCCCCCTCTCTCTTCCCCCCACTCTCTCCCCCTCTCTCTTCCCCCCACTCTCTCTCACCTCTCACCCCCTCTCAGCTCCCCCCACTCTCTCCCCCTCTCTCTTTATATTTCTCTCTTTCTCTCTTCATTTCCAAGGGTCGGTGACAGGCCTTTGTTAAATCAAATTAGCAAAACATGAAGTCCGGCGCTTATGGCCCCCCCCCCTCCCTCTCCCTTCCCTCTCTCCCCTCTCTTTCCTACCCCCTCTCCAACCTCTCTCTCCTATCCATTCTCCCAATTACGTCCTTATGATTATGTTATCGGTAATTCTATATCCTGTTTTTCATCCCCCCCTCCCCTCTCTCTCTCTCTCTCTCTCTCTCTCTCTCTCTCTCTCTCTCTCTCTCTGTGTCTTTTTTTCCCCTTCCCTCCTACCATCATCTGTCCTTACCTCCTACCTTCTCCCCTCCCCCCCCCATTCCTCCCGATTACACCGCTATAAGTTTATTATCGGCACTTGTTTATCCTGTATACCATGTTGTGATCGGCTTAGCATTGGGAATATTCAGATTGGTCGGATGATGTTATCGGGAATTTGTGTCTTTTGGAATGTCGTGTCGGAAATATGCTTATCGGAATGTGATCAGCTTGCTCTTTATATCGGGAATAATTTATCGGATATGTTTTGATAAGGACTGATGTGGTTTACTCATTGGTGTAGACGGGCGGTCACTCACAGGTAAACAAAGGCTATCCGTCCCTCCGTCACTCACCTCTCAGGTACCTTAATGGCCGCCGTCACACCTGGGCAGAAAGTTAATTAAAGTCGATGATTCTATATCCTCTCTCATCACCCTAACCCCTCTGGCCATGGGCTCTCTCTCTCTCTCCCTCTCTCCCTCTTTCACTGTCCCTCCTTCCCTCCTTCTCTCCCTCCCTCCTTTAGCTCCTTCTCTTCATCTCCTATATTTTACTTTACTCAAATTCTTCTCATTATTGGTGTTGTTAATTTCTCCTCGGTGATACACTTTTCTCTTTAGAGTTTCGTTTACCAATATTCTTCTGTTCCTCCTTTATCTATTTTCTCACATACATACATACATACATACATGCATACATACATACATACATACATGCATACATACATACATACATACATACATAAATACATACATACTCTTATCATAGCTTCCTCTTTATTCTCCTGTTCGTATTTTTAACTTCTATTCTGAATTCATTGATCGAGATTGGTTGCTCTCTCTCTCTCTCTCTCTCTCTCTCTCTCTCTCTCTCTCTCTCTCTCTCTCTCTCTCTCTCTCTGGTGGGTGGGCAGGACTTTACTAGAGATTTGATTTTCGTATTTCCTTTACTAACTTGAGTATTGTTATTCTTGTCGCCTGGTTCATAGATCAGGGGAGCGGGTTGGGGAGGATATGGGGAGAGGAGGAAATAGGGAGAGGAGAAGAGGAAATATGGAGGGGAGAAGAGGTGTGGGAGGATAGAAAAAAGGGGAGGGAGGATATAAGTTGAAAGGGTATGTGGGAGGTGAAAATAAAGAGGGAAGGGAAGAAAGAAATGGGTGGAAGGTGTAATGGGAGGGAGGGTGAGGGAATGGTAGAGACTATAGGTGGTGTGTGTGTGTGTGTGTAGGTTCATTATATTCATTAGTGTACATGTACGAGAGAATCACCATACTACACACTACAACTTCACCAGGCCCCAGAGCACACCAGGCCCCAGAGCTAACCAGGCCCCAGAGCTCACCAAGCCCCAGAGCTCACCAGGCCCAGAGCTCACCAGGCCCCAGAGCTCACCAGGCCCCAGAGCTCACCAGACTTCTGAGCTCACCAGGCCCCAGAGCTCACCAGGCCCCAGAGCTCACCAGGCCCCAGAGCTCACCAGGCAAGAGGACCTAAACGCCCACAATATATCTGAAGGTGGAGAAGAGAGAAAATTTCAGCCTCACTGAGAATCACATTAGGAAGGCAATAAAACGGCGAGTGCAGGAATAAACCTAATAATCTGAAGTTGGGTGAAGGGGGGCGTGCTGGGGCTGAGGGGGCGTGCAGGGATAGGGGGGTCGTGCAGGGGCAGGGGGGACGTGCTGGGGCAGAGGGGGCGTGCAGGGACGGGGGGGGGGCGTGTAAGGGCAGGGGGGGGCGTGCAGGGGCAGGGGGGCGTACAGGGACAGGGGGGGGGGCGTGCTGGAGGGGGCGTGCAGGGGGGCGTAGTGGGGTAAGCTGTGTAGCGGGGGCTGTGCAGGGGGAACTGTATAAGGGGAGGCTGTGCAGGAGGGGCGGTGAGGCTGTGTAAGGAGGGGTGAGGGGAGGAAGGAGGTTGGCGAGGTCTTACGACAGGACTTGCTCCCGGGCACATCACCACCACTGCCATCCTGCCGACTTGTGCTGCATTCTTTTTTGCAACAGGGAAATTTATCAAACAATTTTGAACGAGTTTTGTAACTAATAAGCAATTTTTATCAATGCGTGTAATATGACCTCTACTATTGTTACAACTGTATGTTTTATTTATATCTTTTTTCAGCGTGTTGCAACCAATAGCAGTTTTATCAATACATGCAATATGACCTTTTGTTATTATTGCATCTGTGAACTTTCATTTATACTTCAGATATTCTTGGAATAGTTAGGTCATTTTATCCGCGAGTTTATTATAACATTTCATACCTTTGTAACCTTGACTTATTTTCAATTATTTTCAGAGAATGTTGCAACTTTTATCATTATATAGTTCAGTACATTATATTATTCTACTAATTTATGCAAAATTTTCGCTGCTACTATTGCAAATGTTGTTTTATTTATTTCTTCATGTGGCTTACCAGGTAAATGCAATTAAGTTATATAAAATAATAAATTATTTTAGTTTTTCATCATGTGCCTCATAGTCACATCCGGTGATAAACATTTGATTATTTATACATTTCTTGCGAGAGTTACAGCTGGAGTAGCGCTCAGATGGTGATGAATTATTTTACCCTTTAATGGCCGTGATATAACCTTTTGATGATGATTATTTAACCCTTTGATGATGATGATTTAACCCTTTGATGATGATGATTTAACCCTTTGAATACCACAGTTTTTAAGCCTTTGACCACGATGGTTTAACCCCTTGACAACGATGCAATTTTACTCTTTTGCGATGATTATGTTTTCACTCTGTAATGGCAATGATTTAACCCTTCAGGACTCAAAGGGTTAAAGAGAGGTAAAGTAATCCAATGTTCTTATCTCCTAATCTAATCCAATTGTTCCATTATCGTTTATTGCAGCTTGCGCGACCTACTCTTAGCGTGAGATACAATTGTGAACTTTCCGGGTCGTGTTCCTGAGTATTGCAACAAGAATTATCCAATTTCGCGAACTCTGCAACATGCTCTCAACTAGTGATCAAATTGGCTATTTTTTCGCGAGTGTGTCTAGTATAAAGCTAGTATTATTTCATCCCTCATTAAAACTTGCTTTAAACCTAACCTAACCTAACCTAACCTAAACCTAAACCTAAACCTAAACCTAACCTAACCTAACCTAACCTAACCTTCCCTAACTTAACCTAACCAGATACCAATCATGTGAAAAAAAAATATTCATACTTATTAATACAAAAATGACACACAGTATTATATCATTTTTTTTTGTGCTGAGTGTAAAAGTATTGTCAACTGAACCATGTCGTGTATTATATGTTGGCTGAATAATAACAACTAATACTTTTAATCATATATGCAGATCGTTGGGGTAAAAAAATATATATACACTTCTCTATAACAACTTTTAAAATAATCCTGAATATAAAGTCTTTTTTTTTTTTGGAGGACGGGGTGGGGGGAGGAGGGGGGAGGTAGAGAGGGGAGGGGGTGGCAGGAGTCCAAAACACACACACACACACACACACACACACACACACACACACACACACACACACACACACACCAATGAGTGTGTTGTGCAGGTTGTGTGAATAAATATAAATTCTTGTACAACAACTGAGCTTATACACGTCCCATTATCCCACAGTACTCAGAAACAAACACACTGTACACACAAACAAACACACAGTACTCAGAAACACACAGTACTCACAAACACACTGTACACACAAACAAAAACACTGTACTCACAAACACACAGTACTCACAAACAAACACACAGTACACACAAACACACCATCGTATATTATCAGGTGCGGGAAAAATAAATCGTGTGTTTGTTTTTAATGGGATGCACATAATGGCAGAGGAACATAAATATTTCACTACTGTATTTTATGCGAACAACTACAACTACAACAACTACAACAACAACAACTACAACAACTACAGCAACTACAACAACAACAACAACAACAACAACTACAACAACTACAACAACATCCTCTGAAGGTAAGAGTTATAATGTGTTGTTGTAATTATCCCTATTTTTTGTTGTTGTTGTTGTATGTGTGTGTGTGTGTGTGTGTGTGTGTGTGTGTGTGTGTCTCAGGGGTGGAGGAAACTGGTGTAAAGTTGCAGAGAATAAACTGATGCAATTTACTTTTTTTTTTACACTGACAAAGCATTACTATTTGGTATTTCAGAGAGGTCTATCTATCTATCTATCCGTTCACCCACCCACCCACCCACCCACCCACCCACCCACCCACACACACTTCCCCTTCCATATATTTTACTTCCCTAATAAAACCAACACCTTTTTTCTATTCAAGTTTACGTTCTGAATTATTATCACCTAACATTTTTCCAGGTAGATAATTAAGAATAATAAGAGTAATTAAAATGATTATGATGAGCCCGAAGGTAAATTAACAGGTACAGGTAATACTTGTGTGCGTGGAAGTGTTGATTACAGGTAGGTGAACTATTACTTAGGCAGGTGGATTGTTTATTTAATTTATCTGGGTTTTTTTTGGGGGGGGGGGGGTGAGGGAGAGATAGGGGGAAAGAGTGAGGGGGAGAGAGGGGGAAGGGGGAAGAGAAAGAGAGATAGAGAGGGAGGGGGAAGAAAAAGAAAGAAACAGAGAAAGAGAGAATTGGAAAATATAGTAAGAAAGATGTGTGAGACGAGAGGAAGGATGGAAGAGGGAGAGAGAAAAAAAAATGATAGAAAATAAAAGAGATATTGGTAAAAAAGAGACACATGAAGGGATAAAGAAAGAGAGACAGAGACAACGAGAAAAAACAGAGAGGGAGAGGATTTTTTTTCATCGTATCGTTCAGGTCTGATTCAAACGTTGGAGAGAACCATTCAGGGATCAGGAAAAACGTTTGATTTGAACTTTCACTCAAAAACGTTCAACCCTTCAGTCCCCTCCTCCGCCCCCCCCCCCCAAAAAAATAGGTCTTTGAGGTCTTAGCCAGAAACGATTCTTAAGTCTTCGTATTAACGTTTAAGTTTCAAGTGGGAAAGTTTTTAAAATTCGAGTAAAAAACGTTAATAAAATCACAAATAGAAGAATGATTTTAAAATGTCAGTCAGGAAAACGTTTAACAGTCTCAAGGAGAAATGTTTATTAAAATATTCTCAAGACGAAGAAACGTTTAAAGTCTCAAGAGGAAATTTTTTTAATCCCTCATTCAAAAATATCTTTAAAATCCCAACCCGAAAACCATTTTAAATTCTCAAACAGAAACATTTAAGATTCAAGACTTGAAAACTTTTTAAACCTTCGCTCAAAAACTTTCTTAAAAATCTTAAGCAGAAACATTTTTAAAAGACTTACGTGTGAGAGAGAGAGAGAGAGAGAGAGAGAGAGAGAGAGAGAGAGAGAGAGAGAGAGAGAGAGAGAACGGTAGGGATAAGAAAATAGAGAGAAACAGACAGACAGAGCATAGGAGGAAGAAAGAAAGAAAGAAACGATACATTGCCACTCACCTTTCTTTCTTACCCTCATTCATCTCAAGCGTTCAAACATTTTTCCATTTTTCGTCTCCCGATTCTTCATTCTGATTTCCTGGGACGACATGTAATCGACCTCTTCTCCCCCCTCCCTCCCTCTCCCCACACCCCTCCACACCCCCCACCCACTCCCCTTCCCCCCTCACCAGCTGTCATCTTGGAAGGTTTCAATACTTTTCTCAGCGCCTTACATTACAATCGTCGACATACTGTAGAGAGGATGTCGCCCCAACTCCCCTTACCCATTCCCTCTCACCCATTTTCCCTCTCACCCATTTTCCCTATCACCTATTTCCTCCCATCAATTTCCCCTCCCCACCCATTTCTCCTCCATTAAACCAAGGGCCCCTTAAAACCTGGTGCCCATTATACCTAGAGGTAAATAAGTCTAGATCTCATTAGGCCTGGGGTCCATTAAGCCTCGGGTCCAATAAACCTAGGGTCCATTGAGCCTAGGGTCCATTAAGCCTGGGGTCAATTAAGCCTAGGGTCCATTAAGCCTAGGGTCCATTAAGCCTAGGGTCCAGTTGATCAGTCATCGTAAGGAAGTCGGGTCGAAATTTTATCTTAAAGACAAATAACTCAATTAAAAACGCATTTGAGAGAATCTTGTCACCCGACTCTCG
>CAUDMG010003088.1:17600-112600 GCA_958450375.1 Homarus gammarus | reverse complement strand
AGAAGGATTAATACCCGGGTTACATTATCCAGTCCACCAAAAGCATTAATTTCCGGGTTACATTTAGGGGTATGTCCCACCAAACCTCGGGAAGGCGGGACAGCTGGGGCGGGTGTCGGGAGGAGAATTGTGTAGAGGAGCAGCAGCGGCGTTAACTGATGGCCGCATACCACCTGCCTCAACCGGCTCACATTCCCACAGTTGGAGTCACGGAACAACCCGGCACAAGTTCTGAATTAATCTCAAACCACCAATTTAAGTCTTGGGAAATTTATTATAACAAGGGAATGAGGTTATTAGGGTCAGTGTTTAGGTCCTGTTGTTTATAAGTGATAGTGGTTATCAGGTCTTCAATTTAGGTCCTGAAATTCCTGAAAGAATCTCATTAATCGGGTCCTGAAATTCCCAAAAAATTCAGGTCTTGAAATTTCTTAAAAAAATCCTATTCAATCTGGTCTTGAAAATCCTAAAAGAATCTCATTAATATCGTGGGCTGTTCCGAGTGCATTTAATTTCGCTCTAATTATTTCATAGCGGTAATATTCCCAGTCTGCCCAGCGCCTGTCCGGTCGTGTCATCGAGTATTGGACATCCCCTGAGGAGGACATGGGCAGGTGACCCTTCCAGTGTTTAATGAATTCATCGCTATTGCAGTCCATATTAATATATATATTGAGAGACAGACAGACAGACAGACAGACACGCTCACGCACACACACACACGCACAAAGACAAAGAGAGAGTTAGAAGCGTAGACAGAAAAAGAAACAGACAGACAGACAGACAGACAGACAGACAGACAGACAGACAGAAACTTCCCCCATCACTTTCTTAAGATACGATATCATTCCCTGTGATATAAAATCCCTTTTAAGTATGAATTCCTAGGCATTAAATCTCCCTATCATCTATGAAGGTAAAAAAAATAATAAAAGTCTATTATAACACGGCATTTTTTTCTCTCCTTCCTTCTCCCTTATTATTCTCCCTTCTCCCTTATTATCCTCCCTTCTCCCTTATTATCCTCATAAACTGCTCCCCGGCCTGCATATAACTCCCCTCGCTCCAGGTGGGCTTAAACACCCCCTAATTTACTCCCCAGTTTAAACCTTCACCTGGTAAACTGTTTTTTTTTATCCTACGTTCAAGATCCATTATAGAATTTATAGGGTCTTAGGTGAACCATTTTGGGAAAGTCATTCGTGTTTGGGGAAAATAATATAGAGTTGTTTGTAATCGTTGGTGTGTGTGTGTGTGTGTGTGTGTGTGTGTGTGTGTGTGTGTGTGTTTAGAAATAATTATATACAGTAAATATCGTCACACAAACTCTCAAATTAAAACTTATAATTCCAATAAATTTACGACATAAACATGTATTTGTTTTTTTTAAAGAATATACATACACATATACAAACAAACACACACATACACTATCAAACACACATACAAACAGAAACACACATCCAAACGAGCATACACTCATACAAAAATATAAAAAACAAACGCACTTACAAACATACAAACACTTACAAGCACAATTACAAACATAAAAACGAAAAAAAAAAATTCAAAACACACACAAACACAAATAAAAAGAAAAAGGTTTATCTAAATGTTTGTTAGTTTAAGAAATGTCTACAGAAGGCTGGCTAGTGGTGGGGTGGAGGTGTGTGTCCCAGGAGAAGGAAGGTAATTAATAATGTACCTGGACGAGAATACCTGAGAGACGCTCCAGCACACCACGTCTCCTCACTCTTTAACACTATAAAGATTGATTGGTCGAGGTGTAGATAGATAGATAGATAGATAGATAGATTGATAGATAGATAGATAGACTGTGTAGTTACGTAGTAGAAAACAATATACTGTACACAACAAACTCACAGGATTATATTAACAAATTAAACACATAAACATTGACAAAATTTATAAAAGACAGTTACAAACGCACTGTAGTGCTTCTATTACGAACAAAAACATTAGTTGTTTCTTTTACTTATGATATACCCTTTCGTGTGGGGGGGGGGGGGGGGGGGGGAGGGGTCGACAGAATGGGACAATAGGGATTCGTCCGGATTTATGTTATTGACTTCAAACAATGGGCAGATTTTGGGGGGATTTAATGGACGATTTCTCTCGGACGAAATTGAATTATTGGGATTCACTTGTTTTATTGCTTGTTTTTGTTTACTGTTAACATATACTCTCTTGTTTACCTTTGTCTTAATTTGTTTACCTAACCTAACCTAACCTAACCTAACCTAATACAAAGAACAAAATACAGAGCTTGAGTATGTCGTCACGTCATGTTGAAGCACCTTAGCATCATTGTCTTGCCTTCAGCTTGATATTAAGTTTTACAATCTCTTATTTCTCTCCACCTCGTCCATTGTTCCTGCATATCATAACAAAGAGTCAAGTGAGTGTGATCATCTTATTCCATCCTCAACACCAGCTCCTCCTCCAACCTAGACAAAGACTCAGTCAATGTCGAGTTTGGAGTGATGGACGTCAGCGCCATCTCTTGTCAGGCTGCCACACCAAAAATATCAAGGTGGGTAGTTCTATCAAGTGCCACTAGATGTCGAGTTATTCGCGCCATAGTTTGTTGGGCTATTACACTATAATTCCAAATTATATTTCCCGCGTTAGGTTTGTGCAGGCATGAATACATCTTAAGTACTAACACCATCTATTATCGGAATCCCAAACTATAAACTCGAGGTTATTAATTCTTTTCGTATTAGAGTGTCCAGCTGCTATTAACATTAAAACTCTGGACTTTCCTGTTTTAGTTACATGATCTTTGGGGGGGGGGTGGGTAGTGATGTCTCTGATGTGGTAGATGCAGTTCGAGGGAAATTTTAGTACTGTTGAAGAGGCCGATCAGCTTACACTCAGGAAAACTTACACCAGACGTCCTACTCGACGGTACTCCATCAATCCACCAACAAGGTTAGTGAGATCCTTTTGTGTATATTTAGTCTCTCATATATTTTTCAAGTCTCCATCGTGTGTAATGGTGTAAGACTGACATACAAGTTAATTTTTTTTGGATTTTGTTTTGTTGTGGTGTAGGTTTGACACTTCTGTTAATTTTCTTTCCATTTTCGTTGTGTTTTGATTCAAAGAACATAATTCTATCGGGTAACGAGGAGAAACATCACTTAGAATTTTAGTAACTCGTTAAAATGTCCATAGTATCGTGAGGACTTGTTTGGCTATACGCAAAACAAACCTGACTAACTGACCTGTCGTGGGTTACAATTTGGTCATATGGTTCTGGTCAATGCCCTAACACTGTATTGTCTTACCGATTTTTCATTCTATATATATATAAAACACAAAACTAAGTGAAAATTCGGAACTGGATAAAGGTAACGGACTTTTATATCATTTGTTAAACTTTTCAGGAAGATGGGCACTTGGAATTGTTGCATTTAAGCTTCGGTAACTTTCGAAACCTAGAGCTGCCCAATGGATCGTTCCTGCGGTTCGTTCCTGCTTAAACCATCATTTAGGGTTATACTTCGTCTTTGTTTTAGGATTCTAGATTAGTTTTAATGTAGTTTTATTCCTTGTGATGCGAGGGCAGTGTCTTGTCTATCGTGTAATATACCCAAATGTCTCCTTCCCTTGACCTTTAATATTGCGAGACCACCTCTATCTGTTACTCCGGCAGGTGAACATCAGACAACCAAACTGCTAAGCCTTCTTCCTTGTTTTGATTGTAAGTTGTAGTGGAGATAATGAAACAAACTATTAAGGAATTGGTGGACCTAAATTTAATGTTTGCTTCTGAATTAAGTTAGATGTTATGAATAGTTTGAAGTTAATGTTGCTGACCATGTTGAACATAATTATTTCTGATAAAACATAATATTTTTTTTCCGAATCGATTAAAGTTGTTTGTTGGGTTAGATTATGGGGGGGGGGGGGGGGTGGCGGCAAGGTTTGGTCAGTTATGTTTGGTTTTAGTTTGATGTCCAAAAATAGTTTACCTTGTGTGACCATTAAAAAAAAAAAAGCACAACTTCAGCTGACCTTTGAACATTTCAAAGGTCGCCACAATGTTCTAATTATTTAATCATCTGCTCTAACTTCGCCTCACTGCCATTCTAAAGTTGGAATTAAGTCAATTTACCTTCCAATTTAGATGAAGTGGAGGACCAGTTTTATCATGGTCAAGAATTATTATATCCTTACTTACCAAACAACTTGCCATAAACAACTTGCCGCACCTACCTTACCGCATCTAACAAACTCGTTAGAACTTTACAAAAATGTCATTGCATTAAGTATTAGTTAAGTTAATAATGTAGTTTAGTCTTGAACAGAACCAGTCGTCTTGGTCGAGTAACAAGACTATTTCACCTTTTATCTCCAGATGGCGGCGCTGAAGACTTTCATGTTTCTGGTTATACTCATCACTCCCAGGGTGTTGGCTGGCGTGGCGCTCCTTCGTCAGGTAGGTCCTTTTAACAATATTCATCGTGAAAGTTTGAGAAATAAATTATAAGATTATGAGGTTTTTCTGGACAGTGAAGTTGTTCATTTACGTTATATCACAGGTAAGATTACATATACGTTAGTGAAACCTCCGTATAACGGATATCTCTCTACATACATATAATCCGATAGGGGGGGGAAGTTGATAATTAAATATTTTTTGTATACTAATCTGTTTATGGTGGACAGGGTGGCACTGCTACTGTGGTTGGAGAGGGTGGCACTCGGAGTGTTGGCGGCAGTGACACACGCTTCACGGTGACCACAGGAGACACAGGAACAGATGACGCCAGCCGAGGTGTGGGTCGAGGCAGCAGTAGTGAGGAGCCAGCTGTTACCTTCAGCAACATTGGTCCAGATGTTGGTAGTGGTGACAAGGTCGACCAGGGTGTTGGCGGCAGCGGTCAATTCGTTGGTCAGGGTGTTGGCGGCAGCGGTCAATTCGTTGGTCAGGGTGTAGGCGGCAGCGGTCAATTCGTTGGTCAGGGTGTAGGCGGCAGCGGTCAATTCGTTGGTCAGGGTGTAGGCGGCAGCGGTCAATTCGTTGGTCAGGGTGTTGGCGGCAGCGGTCAATTCGTTGGTCAGGGTGTTGGCGGCAGCGGTCAATTCGTTGGTCAGGGTGTTGGCGGCAGCGGTCAATTCGTTGGTCAGGGTGTTGGCGGCAGCGGTCAATTCGTTGGTCAGGGTGTTGGCGGCAGCGGTCAATTCGTTGGTCAGGGTGTTGGCGGCGGCGGTCAATTCGTTGGTCAGGGTGTTGGCGGCGGCGGTCAATTCGTTGGTCAGGGTGTTGGCGGCAGCGGTCAATTCGTTGGTCAGGGTGTTGGCGGCAGCGGTCAATTCGTTGGTCAGGGTGTTGGCGGCAGCGGTCAATTCGTTGGTCAGGGTGTAGGCGGCAGCGGTCAGTTCGTTGGTCAGGGTGTTGGCGGCAGCGGTCAGTTCGTTGGTCAGGGTGTAGGCGGCAGCGGTCAGTTCGTTGGTCAGGGTGTTGGCGGCAGCGGTCAATTCGTTGGTCAGGGTGTTGGCGGCAGCGGTCAGTTCGTTGGTCAGGGTGTTGGCAGCAGCGGTCAATTCGTTGGTCAGGGTGTAGGCGGTCGAGGACTCCGCAGTGGTCAGGTCAGACGGGTGGAAGCCTTAATCACGCCCACTGTCACCCAGACTGTCACACTGGACAGGTTCGTGACCTTGACTGACCTGGCCTTCCACAGCGTGGCGGTGACCCTGACTGACCTCAGAGTACAGACCATCACGGTCGGGACACGCGCGGTAAGTTGGTGTAGCTCGCCATGTAATTAAGTGCAGGTTGAACAATACTGGCACCATTAACTATGGTTGATATAACTACTTTAACAAGTGCTATTGATATAACGTTAAACTAGCTCTGGTAGAATTATTGATAATGTAATGGGTGTCGTATAATACTATAGCATCGGTTGTTAATATAACGTTAAATATAGCCATATAGGCAGTGATGGAGCGGAAGTTGACCCTAATGGTGGCCACTGATGTTGTTGTCTACAGGTGGTACAAACTCCCGTCGACGACCACGTCGCCCTCCAGACCACGGTAGTTGTCAGGCCCACTTCGGTCACCGTCACTTGTGTTAAGTCTGACTTTAAGTTGGTGACGGATGTGGCTGTAGACGACGTCACCGTCACCCACACCTCCTACGTCATCCGTCAGACCACCGTCACCACCCTCGTCACACAGACGTAAGTAGACTAAGCAAGTGTTGTACAGACTTGTCTAAAACTGTTGTTTTCTTAACTTCCTCTCTGTAGGAAAATTAAGTCTTAAGCTCATCTAATTTTAAACTTGTGCTGAAGTTTAAACCGTTAGGTTCGAAGAGCATTTTTTAGTGAAAACTCTAACGAGAACTCTTAAACCTAGAATAACTTCTACATCCATTGAATGTTTAGTATAATTTTAATGCGTGGAACTAAGTGTTTAGGTCATTAACTAATTTACCTAACACCTAACCTCTGAGAAGTTTGTTTATTTATGAATATAGTAGATCAGATGACCAGGTTAGAGTACTGCAGTTGAGTCATTAACCAGATAGTTATTATATTCTTCGGAACAATTAAAACGACACAAGTTAAACTCTCGGTGTGTTTTGTATTGTCGTTGACCCCGGCAGGCTGACCTACACCTCCACGCTGGTCCGCACCATCATCAACACACAGAGGACCACCTTCACAGACTTCCGCACCATCACAGACACCGTCTTCGTCCCCGCCGTCTACAACCACTAATAGATTCTGTAACATGTTGTAAATCTATCCATAAGACTAAATATATATATATGTTACATATTTCCTGTAGTATATAAGACAATAAAAGTTACTCGACTATTGAAGTTCTTTGTGTCCCCACTCGTGTAGGGAATCTATCCTGTAGTAAAATTGAGAAAAAAGATTTGATAAATTTACTTCGTTGCTACAAAATTTTGTTGATAAACGTATTTATTTTTGACAACTACACAAGCTTCATTATTGATGCCGGAGGCGAGGAAATAAACATGCTGGTAAAGCTAGGATTTTTCAGTTTTTCAGAATCTTTTGTATTGGAACACGAAATATTCTCGTTAGAACATTGAAATGAATCTTCAGATGTACTTGCACTGGCCACCAAGAAAATGATTTACCCAAGAACGTGTGTACTGGAATCTGTTAAATTAGCATTGTTGAGTGTGTAATACTGTGTAGGGAATCTGGATAAGGTGTACGCATTTTAGACTAAGAATCTCTGCTCGGTTCACATGTTAATCTGCCGGCCATGGGTAGACAAAGGTTACGTAGACTTAAATTACCTGCACTAATTCTCTGACCTGGCCTACCTTGCTGTGCTGCATTACCTGAACTCCACACCACTACGTCTTATTGGTTCACATATTACACGTTAGTACGAATCTGCACTACCATGTTAACTATGTGATAACGAAGACTAACTAGGGAGTGGCATCTTGTCGATGACTTAAGAACTCTGGGATGTACTCGTACTCCCTGGGGGGATTACTAGAGTACTCTTGGATTAAAGGGAAGGGGTCGAGGGATAACCGTATTACTGTTTTGTACTGGCTAGGATATATACACCATCAATCGTTACATGTAATATATACATACTGTGGGCCAAAAACTCCCCCTGATTAAAAACGTAACATGTGTTTACCTGAACCTTAATATACTACACAGGTAAACATGTCTGGTCTTTGATGTTCTTGTTATGAAATATAGAAGGAATATTTTAAACTTCAAATGGCTTATTAAAATAAAGACTCGTGTATATTTGTTTGTATTCTTGTTTCTGTCGCTTTATTTGTTTTTCGTTGTTGGTTTTGACTTTATTTATTTCTTGTTTGTGTTGGATTTGACCTCATTTACAAGTTTTGTTTTAGTCTTTGTGCTGATTTTTGGTTTCACTTACAATTCAAAATTTTTTCACCCATATGGTAATTCTTGAGTTAATTATGACTTATCTTCAACATTGAAGCTTCAAAAGAATTCCTGTCAATGTTGGGTATTTAATTACGAAGTTGGAATTTGGTTGAATGAATAATATTTACATAAATGATTAAGGTGGAGTTAGTTATTTAGTCGAGGTGTACTAAGACTATATTGGGAGTTAAGTTTAATAAGTGATTTTAGTTTATACGTGGTTGAGAATTAATATTATTTACGATTTACACGGAGTTTTATATTGAGTGTTTACAATTTACCCTAAATTATGAAATTATTATTTTTATAACTGAATAAAAACTAAGTATATGATATCTTATTTATTACTCACCAAAAATAAAAAAAAAGTATAAATTTACAAATCTTCTCTAGTTATAAAGAAAAGTATTCACCAATTTATTTTCTTACGTGTTTTGCTGAAGGATCTTGAAATTGTGTAAGTTAAGAATATAAACAATTATAGGTAAACAATTCTACTTATTTGTACTTAATGAAGATTGTCAACTAACCCCTTGTGAACGGAGTCCCTTCTGAGCTAAATAAAATCATCTTTCGTTAACCAAATATAATACCAAAAGTGGCGTCCCTGTAGTGAAGGGATTAAGGAGTAAAGAGGAAGTTTTAGTAATGAAGGGATTAAGGAGTATAGAGGAAGTTTTAGTAATGACGGGATTAAGGAGTAAAGAGTTTTAGTAATGAAGGGATTAAGGAGTAAAGAGGAAGCTTTAGTAATGACGGGATTAAGGAGTAAAGAGTTTTAGTAATGAAGGGATTAAGGAGTAAAGAGGAAGCTTTAGTAATGACGGGATTAAGGAGTAAAGAGTTTAGTAATGAAGGATTAAGGAGTAAGAGTTTTAGTAATGAAGGATAGGAGTAAGAGTTAGTTAAGGTAGAGTAAAGAGGAGTTTTAGTAATGAGGTAAGAGTAAGAGTTTAGTATGAAGGATAGGAGTAAAGAGGAAGCTTTAGTAATGACGGGATTAAGGAGTATAGAGAAAGCTTTAGTAATGGATAATCAAAGTAACTGATGTAACTCCCATTAGAGAGAGACACTTGGTAGTTGAGTTATTGAAAGACTTTTGTATAAGGACTAACTTACGTACAGGGATAGCAACGATTAGAGGAATATATTTACGATATGTTGTTTAGTTTAAGTATATCGTTAATAACATATGTTGTAACCAAACCCAACTTAACCTTTCTAGAATAACCTAACTTGTGTAATCTGAGTTAGCTTAATCTACATGAATAAACCTGATTTACCTAACCTAACTATCTACCTAAATTAATCTTGCCTACGTAATCTGATCTATCTACGTAATCTAAGTTACATTACTTAATCTAACACTACTAAATAACACACCTGACACTTCTAAATAACACACGTGTCACTAAAACACCCGACACTTCTAAATAATACACGTGACACTAACACACCTGGCACTTCTAAATAACACACGTGACACTAACAGACCTGACACTTCTAAATAATACACGTGACACTAACACACCTGGCACTTCTAAATAATACACGTGACACTAACACACCTGACACTTCTAAATAATACACGTGGCACTAACACACCTGACACTACTAAATAATACACGTGACACTAACACACCTGACACCACTAATCACCATCACAGTGTCAGGTGACTGTGTGTTGTTTTTCACCACCAGTCAACGTAATATTCTCTCTTCTTTTATTTAGTAATTTCTATGTTCATATCTTCCTTCACATAACAACATCATAACTAACTTTACTTACAAAATACAACAACAGTTCCATACGTGGGTTATAGATGGGGTTTCTGAGGCAGCACTCAAGTACGATAACAGCCACACTAGTGTTCGAACGTCTTGTCGCTGTCAAACGTTGAAGTTATTCTCTTAGTTGTCGTATAATATTTTTCCATAAATATTAATCAATGATAATTTGTAAGACATACGTGTATGAGTTTTTTTTTTATCTGATCATGAATTTCAGTTGAGATTTATAAAAGAATTAGTTGGTCAATGAAGACGAAGTCAAAGCTCAGTTTTACATTCGAACGGATTTCCCGCCAAAAATGGCCTTTAAATAGCGTGGCTGACTGCTCGAGGTCAGCAGTTGTCAGCACCGTCACCTTTAATCGGTCAGAGTTTTTGTACAGCTACGAGCAGTATACAGTAAGGTGAGGAGTAATTTTTTGTGAAAGTTTACTTGTTTTATTTTTGTGGGACATGGTGTTCTTTAATTTTGTTTCAATGTAGTGTTAATATTAAAGTCTTTAATTTCAAACTAATACCTATGGTTGTCTTGTTTGTTATTTCAAAGTGTAAATATGTTTCTTTAACACTGATGTTTTATTGTGTCAAATATGTAGACGATCATAGTCACAAATTTGTGATTAGACCTTATAAACGTTATCTTTTTTTCAGATGGCAAGTTTTCTGTCTACACTCCTGCTCCTTGTGGCGGCCTCCCAGGTAACTAGGTTTTTTCATTAACTATTCATACTGAACTAGTAACCTACACTAGCTTTTGACATCCATAAGTATAACTAAATTCACTTAATAAATCTTTCGTCTTTACAGGTCAACTGCCAACAGTCTACTACCGCGTACCAACCCCATGACGCCTACCGACCTGTAACTATCACGCCAGTTACTGTAACGGTGTTTGTGACGGTATGTAATTACACTATATCCTATTCTTCTATTGGTCAAGTTGCGTGTGTATTTACGTGTTTATGAAGTTTTCTCGTTAACTTCATACTCCAATAAATTATATGGTTTAAACTTCCGAAAGTTAATTTGTCTACGAAAGCATAAAATATTTTAATTAAACAATACTTTCATCAAAACTGTAAAATTCCTGAAACTAAGGATATTAGTATTCTTTACTTAAACAAAAATTAAAGTGGTTTTAACTTGTCCCTCTCCATTTAACTAATAAGGCAGCGTAAGTGTTTTAACGGACACGACAAATTCTTACAATACGCGCTGCGTTTGTTTAATTATAAGTATAACTTCGATTTAATGCATTAAATCGACAATAACCTATTAACAGGACACGATCACCCACACACTGAGGGAAACTACCACCTCCGACGTGTGGATCACCGACCAGACCACAGTGACGCAGACTCTCACAGCCACCACCACTGACTGGAGCTTCGTGTCCTATCGCCCATCTACCAGGACCTCTGTTATCAAAATCACCTCCACACCTGTGAGTATCTCTTCGTTAGGATTCTGTCTTGCCAGTCATTTCCTTAACGATTTGATTAATAGCAATTGTTTCATTAATTTCACTGTCGTGGGAGTCTTAAGTTGACACTGATGGCCTTAATTTTTACTGACAAAAATTCTATTCGATTAACTTGGTACGTTAAACTGATTGTCTTAATCGGTGTCCTAGTTAAGACTCCCAATACGTTAAAACCATAAATGTTACAGGTCGGAGTAGTGACTGCTACCAGCTACGTCTACCCTCTGCGTACTATGGTGTCTGAATTCACGTCTTTCTTGACTACCACGAGCGTCGTAGAGTTGTGGCAGAGCATCACCCACGTGTCGGTAATACACCAGGTAAATAACTATCAAGGTTCCTCGGTCCACTAGCTTTTGTCCTATATGTAACTGTCTAAGACTTTCTTTAGATATCTCAAAGTACAATTGGTGTTAACTTTCTCTAATGCTAGAGTCTCTCTAGTTAGTTTTAAGTGGCTTAATGACTTAAACGTCAGGAATTTTTAACTTGAACAATCCCTATTGATGTACCTTGACTGTTGTCATTAGTCTTGATAGCTCTCCACTATCGGTTTAATAACCTGAGTAACTTGACTAGCCCACTTCAATAGCATCTAAATTATAAAAGTAAGACAATGGTTTAACTTGCCTGGTCACATAATTTTCTTTACTTACAAATTCTTAACCTTTACTCCCACAGGTGCACACGGTACCCGTGGTCAGTACTCAGGAGCTGGTGCAGGAAATAGTCACTACTCTAACAGAGTTCATCACCATTACCGTCACCTCCGCTTCCCGTTATGGTCGTTATTAATGTATCCTTGTAATAATTAACTTGATATAAATAAAACTTGTTTTCTGCATCATTCTGGATTTTAATAATGACCTAAAATAAGGTTAAATTATGTACACCACAATGTAACTCGAGCTTTAATCTGTTGCCTTAAATAAACGGTTACCGGATTTACTCTGAACATTAAGTTGACCTACACAAGTGTAAATCAGTAGTTATTTAAAAAGCTTAACTATAATGGTTTCGTTCTACTAAGAACCTATGTGTAGGAAATGTAACTTCATAAAATCTCTAATCGAATGTGGTATTAAGACCTAGTTTAAGCTTGAAGATGGGTTCATGTTGCAAGACGCTCTAGAAATACTATGGATATTAAAACTGTCTTAAGACGCAAATTGTCTAAATATTAACGACATTGCCAAAACGTAATCAATAGAGCGGTTAAGTGCAACGTATATTAATTTCATGGGCTTCTCGCCCTGTTTAGATTATAAGAGGTTTCAGAAATTAATACTTACATTTAAGTTATTAAAATAAGCTCTGAACGCAAATAGCAATACAGCAACCGTTTGTTTAATAGATAATTACTTATGGAGGAAGACGACTGAACTTCCATAAAGTGGTATGGAGGAAATTGAGGGTGGATTTAAAACTAGACCCAAAACGAATCCTCTGGTAAATCTCCATATTATATTTCATTGCAAAGATTACCTGCACAACCCAGTGCTTGATGTACTCCCAGGAGCCTCTGCAAGAAGACTAGGAGGTTTATTTGTTGAAGCCATTTTGAAATGATCGCTTGTATTTCTGAGACTGATTATTAGCTGTTATTTTCATTTTAGTGTAGAGCCACAACGAATACCACTAGTTTCATTAATCGATCAAACTGTCAAGTATGAGAATCGTTTAAGTAAATGGATATTGGTATGGGGTCATAGGTGTATGGATAATGTGTATGGACACTACTTGTGTGGAGGTGCTATATAGTGAAGTATTTCCTTTGTATTTAATCTTGATCAAACCCACAACACGATTGACTTATTACCTAACAGATGGATTGTTGCTAGAAAGGAATATTATAATACCCA
Organism: Homarus gammarus; assembly: GCA_958450375.1. Classification (NCBI taxonomy): domain Eukaryota; kingdom Metazoa; phylum Arthropoda; class Malacostraca; order Decapoda; family Nephropidae; genus Homarus; species Homarus gammarus. The sequence goes on along the minus strand of CAUDMG010003088.1, from coordinate 99,521 downwards.
TAAAGTCAACTATAGTATTGCCAGAGGAATGAGTTAAGGCTCTATCAATAGGAGGATATATGGAGGGGACACCACGGAATATACAGCGCCACGTGTCTACGGCCGTTCACTGCCTCACAAACCCTCTTCAACTCTAATTAAATAATATTTCAACAAATCCTAAATTATTCCCGTTAATTAATTTCACAACCAAATTTTAGTTGTGTAATTAAATTCCAGCAATGAGGGACTACCGCCAAGCTACACCAAATTAATAATGAATTTAGTTATAATTATTAAGTGCAACCTCACGAGATGATGTATATAAATAATTGAATTATATATACATTTACTAGTATATAAATAGTGAGGCTAAGTTATATAAATTTGTCATTGGCTGGGAATAAGATTTTAAAGTCAGTTTATATTTTATTTTCTCTTTTTTTTTAAAACTATGAAGAATTTTATGATTAGAAATTATTCCTATTGAATTTTAAGTTAGGTTAGGTTAGGCTAGGTTAGATTAGGTTAGGCTAGGTTAGGTTAAGTTAGGTTAGGCTAGGTTAGGTTAAGTTAGGTTAGGTTAAGTTAGGTTAGGCTAGGTTAGGTTAGGTTAGGCTAGGTTAGGTTAGGCTAGGTTAGGTTAGGCTAGGTTAGGTTAAGTTAGGTTAGGTTAAGTTAGGTTAGGCTAGGTTAGGTTAGGTTAGGCTAGGTTAGGTTAGGCTAGGTTAGGTTAGGCTAGGTTAGATTAGGCTAGGTTAGGTTAGGTTAGGTTAGGCTAGGTTAGGTTCCTGTTTACTACACGTCTTAAAATATTATAAACATTTACGGTATATGAATAACCTATGACTATTATTGAACTAAAGATATTCAGTTAAATATTTTACCTTGATGTTTTTCTACGGTATCTCTCCTATTTAAGAAACTAATTTTATGTTTTCATGCTCTGTATTTTTTGTTATTTTATGTATTTATGATGACTGTTTTATATTGTAGCTTAATATATAATGTAAGTCTTTTGTAATGGCTCGGGTGATATGTATTTTGGTTTGGTTTTATGCTGAGTTGACTGACTGACTTTACTGACTTTTCCAACTAACTGACTGACTGACTGATTGACTGGCTGACTGACTTTACTGACTTTACTGAGTGACTGACTAACTTACTTTACTGAGTGACTGACTAGCTTACTTTACTGACTTTTCCAACTAACTGACTGACTGACTGATTGACTGGCTGACTGACTTTACTGACTTTACTGACTGACTGACTAACTGACTTTACTGACTTTTCCAACTAACTGATTGACTGACTTTACTGACTGACTGGTTTATTACGGCTGAAGCAGTAACTTGTACCTCGTAATATTGTTTGATAAGCATGATGGAGTTGTTTTTTCGTGTTCAGAGTGTTAGTCAAGCATTAATGATTTATTTTTTTATCAAGCGTGGAAGAAAAGTGTTGACAATTAAGGAACGAAGGACGAGGGCAAATTATAACGACGGTAGTTCACCCTCGTTACGTGTTCCAATAAATTACTATTAATATTCTAACGGTTATTTATTATCACAGAAATTATGAATATTACTTTAAGAAATACTTGTACTGATGGATAAGTGAGGTAATGCCACGTCTTTTGTTGATGAATATTGACTGAAAAAATGGGGTGGGGGGGTAGGTGGGTGGGGGGGGGGGTAGGGAGGTGAAGGGGGGTGAAAGAGTGGGGTAATGGAGGGTGAGGAAGGTGAAGAGGGAGGGTAGGTCGGCCGAGAAGATCATTCTGTCTTCAGCTTGCAGTTGGGTAATACTCGTCTCCTAGCAAAGGTGATGTAGTTCAAGTGTTAGTTTTTCGTTTGGTTTTTAAAGTGAGAGTTCATGAGTTTATATTTAATGGGTTTGATATTTAAGTATTATTGTTTCTTGACATTTAACTTGGTTGTCCTGTGAACCAAGGATTGAATATCGTTTAAACTATCACTTATTTCGTCAACAGTCTTATAAAGTGTAACTCCTATAACACAAGGGAACTTCTCATTTTTATTTTCATACTCGCATGACGTGGTAGTATCGTTCTTACCTCCCGAAACTTTTCCGTAACACCAAAATAATTACGATGTTTATTTTTGTAATTTCAAACAAATAAAAAGAAATTATCATCCAACCCATGAACCCAGATCCAGAACCCATGAATTTACGTTCTTTCCCCCAGATGTGGACGTTCGTGACGACGGCTTTAGCCATCTTGGCGGTTGCCCCTACACAGGCCGGCGCTCCCCTTCGAAGACTGGTTAGTAACTTTATTTCTCGGATACATGCTTGTTGATGAGTAACATTATCAGACAATATTACTCCATCAAATTTCTAATCTGATTATTTGTAGACATAAAATTACTAGTCTTCTTCACAAGACGTTACCACCCTTATTTCTTTACAGAATGCAAACATAATCCTGAATCAAGACTTCCAAGGACCGAGAGGTTCCTTTGTTACTCAAATGCGCGATAGCCCCGTTTTGGGTCCAGACAACACTGGCCGAGGTAGTAGTGGTCGGGTCTTTGGTTCAGGTGTCGACAACGACTTGGTTTTTGACTCTGGCGTCGGCAGTGGTCGGGTCAGTGGTCCTAGATCAGGTGTTGGTAGTGGCTCGGTATTTGGTACAGGGTCTGGGGTCGGCAGTGGTCAGGGATTTGATTCAGGTGTCGACAATGACCTGGTTTTTGACTCGGGCGTCGGCAGTGGTCGGGTCAGTGGTTCTCGATCAGGTGTTGGCAGTGGCCCGGTATTTGGTACAGGATCTGGGGTCGGCAGTGGTCGGGTCAGTGGTTCTAGATCAGGTGTCGGCAGTGGCCCGGTATTTGGTACAGGATCAGGTGTCGGCAGTGGTCGGGTCAGTGGTTCTCGATCAGGTGTCGGCAGTGGCCCGGTATTTGGTACAGGATCTGGGGTCGGCAGTGGTCGGGTCAGTGGTTCTCGATCAGGTGTTGGCAGTGGCCCGGTATTTGGTACAGGATCTGGGGTCGGCAGTGGTCGGGTCAGTGGTTCTCGATCAGGTGTCGGCAGTGGCCCGGTATTTGGTACAGGATTTGGGGTCGGCAGTGGTCGGGTCAGTGGTTCTCGATCAGGTGTCGGCAGTGGCCCGGTATTTGGTACAGGATTTGGGGTCGGCAGTGGTCGCGTCTTTGGATCTAGTGTCGGCAGTGGCCCAGTCGTCGGATCAGGTGTCGGCAGTGGCCCGATCTTTGGGGCAGGTGTCGGCAGTGGCCCGGTCTTTGGTTCAGGATTCGGCAGTGATCAGGTCAGGAAAGTGGAAGCCTTAATCACGCCCACTGTCACCCAGACTGTTACACTGGACAGGTTCGTGACCTTGACTGACCTGGCCTTCCACAGCGTGGCGGTGACCCTGACTGACCTCAGAGTACAGACCATCACCGTCGGGACACGCGCGGTAAGTTGGTGTAGCTCGCCATGTTAAGTGATCCATGAGTGTAATTAAGTGCAGGTTGAACAATACTGGCACCATTAACTATGGTTGATATAACTAGTTTAACAAGTGCTATTAATGAAACCTTAAACTAGATTCGGTGGACTTGTAGATGGTTAAATCTCTATTTTGTCACAAGCATTGCTATAGTAACGGTTAATATAACTTGGTGTAGCCATATACAGTAGGCAGTGAGGGAGCAGAAGTTGACCAATATTGGTGGTCACTAATGTTGTTGTCTACAGGTGGTACAAACTCCCGTCGACGACCACGTCGCCCTCCAGACCACGGTAGTTGTCAGGCCCACTTCGGTCATCGTCACTTGTGTTAAGTCTGACTTCAAGATGGTGACTGACGTGGCTGTAGACCACGTCACCATCACCCACACCTCCTACGTCATCTACCAGACCACCGTCACCACCCTCATCACACAGGCGTAAGTGTAGTGTCTGTTGTCATAGTGTAACAGTAACCCGCCTGGTGTTATGTTTTAACTTGGTATAACGAGTAAATGCATTAGTTCTGTTATTAATGGTAAACTGTCTCCCACAGCCTGACCTACACTTCCACACTGGTACGGACGATCATCAACACTCAAAGAACAACCTTGACTGACCTCCGCACAGTGACCGACACCGTATTCGAGCACGGTACCTATGGTACTCCCGTCTAGTGCCCTCGCAGCGTCCACTTTTGCCATCCTTATTAACTGGTCCCTTGTACACCAGAATTTAAATTATAATCTTATATTGTGTACATAGAAGCCTTATTTAATAAAACTTACAATATTACCGCAATATTTTAATACCCAATAAAGCTAACTCGGTTTTTTCGTTTTTATTCAAAAATTAATGAGTAACTTTAAGGGCTAAACCAATTTCATAATAGATGCCGCTAAAGTGTCTGGATTATATTGTAACAAACCATAAGTTTGCGCTATATGTTCACTTAAAGCGGCTGTAGCTGTAAAATTAGAATTCGCGCTCAAATATTGCTGACATTATGAAATTGCCTCCTGGTGACTTTGCCTTAAGTTTAACAATTCTGGTAATGTACTCGTTAGAAGACTACGTAAGTACCAATGCTACAATCCAGTACCTTAATGGTTGGATGGAACTTGTCTAGAGGGGTATACTCTACTAAACATTTGCTTTTGCTAGTGTAATTGTCAGGGTACTGGTATAATAAAAAAAGTTAAGTCTTCAACACGGTGTTTTAACTAGCCTAGTACAGGATGGTAAACTAGCTTAAATGAAAATCTTTATCCGCTTAATCAAGAGTTTAATCAACTGGGACTATGGTGTTGGACAACCTCAAATGCTGTGATAGAGGCTCTTGACAGAACATTCCTGGAGATGAATGTTACTTAATAATCTGAAAAGGTTGGTTATATAAAGTACCACGGCATTTGGTTGTTGCTTTCACTGGACTTTTTACTTTAATGGAGGGGGACTGAGAGGGTGCTGATTCACTACGTGCGACGTTAACTTTTCGTCTGGTCGTTTAACTGGTGAAAATAAAACCATGTGTAACTCGATCTAATCTCCATCTTAAATTAATGGAACGAGAAACTCCGGTTAAACACTACATAACCGTCACGCAAAGGACGAGCTACTTTAGAACCTTTGACAATTTGTAGCTGAAATTATGAAGGTACACTCGCACCAAAAAGTATCTGTGCAGGGTGTGATCGACGACTTCCGAAACGATACGTACTGTATACACTGATACGTCGGGAAGGTTGGCAAGTATCCTCATTGACCCCGCCCCTCCCCACTAGGTGTTGCCAAATGGCTGACAGTGTGTTTCGTCTTCTCGGATTGTTGCTTTGTCGACAATGATGAGCGAGGGTTCGGTGAACGTGGGTATGAAGCGGTAGAGATCTACACATGGAAACCTCAGAGGGAACACGAGGAGCTATTATTCCCCTTCATAACGAAGGGTTCGGCGTCAGATATTAGCCGGCGGGTTGGTGTCCACAGGAACACCGCTGCACGATGGATTCGGCGATTCCTCGAAACTGGTGTTACAGACGACAGGTCTCGGAGCGGCCGTCCACGCTGCACCACCCCTCAGGACGACCAGGCCGAGTGGTTTATTTGGAAGCATAAATTAATGTGGCAATATTCACAAGTGTCAACTTTAACGGAGCTCCTTATTTTTCATACTGTATCACTTCAACCTTATTTATAAAGGTTTGTTTCACTTTACTAGGCCATAGCTGTTCAACAGGATTACAGGGCTGCGAACACACGGCTGGAACAACTGGTCTCAAATTGTTCACACTACATTATGAACCGATACTTTGTTGCGAGTGTACCTGTAAATATAAGATTCCAACCGACACTAAGAGATCAGTAGTCTTAAAAAAGTGGGACTAGATTGCGATTAAGTACTAGAACTTATTTTCATTGTTCAAAATCGATGGTATTTTAACATCTGTAGTTCGCCAGTGTCACACCTCCGTATACTTATGGGTCAGGCAGCCCACAAGTCTAGACAAGTAACTAATCTATCCCGAGAGGGTGACCTTCAGAGGCAACACGATCAAGTTACTAGACCCTTCGTTACTGGGAAGCCCTGACTCATGACAGACCCTTAGGGGGACGCACGTTTTCATACTAAATTTATACTTAAGGATTTATAGTAGAAAGAATTGTGTTCCGCTTAGTGCGGTTGAATAAGGAAAAATGAATTTTTATGTACACGAGGCGTTCGGTGAAGTCATGATTTACTTAAAACTTTAGAACTTCCCAATTCAGCAGCCAAATAACCAGTTATATTTTCTAAGGTTCGGTTACAGCAATATACTTTATAATTAATTTACAGATATATTAACATACACGGGTGAATATAAAGAAATTATTTTAGAGGAGTCATTATTTAATATTCCTGTCCCAGTTTTACAATTAGCCAACACCGGTTAAACAACATTTAGTGGCGTTATTATCCTAAGTATCCTGTAGATGAGGTGACGGTAGAGGTCACGATTTGCGTCACTGTCGTAACTATCTCCTGCACCAACTCCTGCGTGGAGAACACTGGCTTTGTGAAGATCTGGGGAAAGATTACAGGAATATAATATTGCCACGATTAAACACAATAATTTCACAAGTTTCCTGCTTCAGAACCGCTTTGCTTAAAAGTTAATGGTAAAGAACTACAATTTTCTCAAGGTGAAGTATAATTTAACAACAGTAGTTTGAAGTAGGAGATTTATTTTTTTTTTTACAGCCCAAGTTTATCAAAAATTTCTTGAAGTCATAATAGACTAGACTCGTGGTGTTAAAGGTTGTGGTTTGCCTTACCTGGTGAGCGAGGGAGACGTGAGTGATGCTCTGCCAGAACTCAAGGATGGTGGTTGAGGTGAAGAAGGAAGTGAAGATGGACGTTACAGTTCTTACTGGGTTGGTGAAGGATGTTACGGTCGTTACGATCACCTGATAAATATAAGATGCAACATTAACGCCTTCATAACTTCAACCAAATTTGACAACTGGAGTTCTGTAAAGTATTTTGCATTGCAAGACGTCATTGCCAGTCCAACGAAACCCACCTTACTTTTTTTTTTTCAATTTACTTTGGCCTTACCGGGGTGGAGGTGACCCTCACTACAGAGGTCCGGGTGTAGGGTTCTAATGACACAAAGTCCCAGTCGGTGGTGTACTGGGTGACAGGGAGCACCACGGTGGTCTGGTCAGTGATCCACACGTCAGAAGTGGAAGTCTCCCTCAGCGTGTGGGTTACAGTCACCTGAGGGGGGGTGGGGTGGGGGGGGAGTAATTATTACGTGCCTTGGTTTTTTGGGCAGAATAATTTTATGTAAAGAGTAAGCCTTTTTATATAGTGTTTATAGACGATCAGAGATAAATAACGTTACTAACCAATGTCCTGTTAACACTATCCAACAAGCTATCTAATTACGGAGGCTGTATTATCAGAACACGTAAAATTTTTTGTAAAAACTCACCGTCTCGGTTACATATTTAGTGATCACTGTGGTGAAGTAGGGGTCATGAGTGTTGTAGGTGGGAGTGGCCACCTGACAACTCACCTAGAATGAACGGCAAGAGGCCCATTATAAAGAATTAAAGTCAATTTGTGTTACACCAAGTTAGCTTTATTTTAAGCTTTAATTGTTTTTACATTAAAGAATATTTAGGTTATTTTTGAGTGGTTATATTTACCGAAGCAACTCCCAAGAACAGAAGAATAACTGCAAACACCGACATCTGTTGGGAAAAATAGATGCTTGTAGTAACAAGGAACCATGAAAACGACCTAAACAAACTGAAGAAACATTAACCATAATAACCAATCACATTAGAAACTACTCAATAAATAAGTCTTTTTTTTTTCCCACATAAAAACTACAAATCACCACAAAACTTCAACATTAAACAAACATGGCCTCTAATACTCACCTCGTTGTGTGAAGCTGACAACACCTGTATCAGTCAAGCAATGGACGAAGACAACGCGTTTGGGGCTGCCGTCCACCTATTTATTAGCCACTTTTGGCGGGAAACTTGTTCGAATGCCCAACATGACTTTGGCTTTGTTTACAATTCAGTAATTTTTTTTGTCTCTAGCTTCAATAAATATAATCTATATGCGTACAGACTTAAGTTAATAACGAGGAAGGTCTTTATTTTCTTTATTTAAAGAAAATTAAAAGTGTGAGTCTTGCATAATTCCGAACTCAGGACGACACTCAGCCGGAGTCACTGACAACCAAAGGTAATTAAGCCATTACGTAAGAAAGCCGTCCACTGTATCTGGTTGTGGGTTAGATTAGGTTAAGTTAGGTTGGGTTAGAGTAGGTTAAGCTACTACTACTACTATTATTATTATTTTTTTTTTAGAACGTGGCCTCCAGCCTCCCCCAATAGCCACACCTTCGCCACCATTTTATTACCTTAATATTAAATATCCTAATACATAAGTAGCTATCCTAGCTGAGTTGAGTTAGTTGAGCCACAGATCTACGCGGCATTCAGTGACTGTTGCCTCATAGTCAATATCTGCAACTGTTGTCGGCTTTGGGGCCGATGCTCTCGTTCCCCTGAGGCAGAGCAAAGTCGACTGAAGGAGAGAGAAGGACAGTCGACATCTCATCCAGGCTGTAACATAACTTCTGGGCTGCTGCTTCTGTTCGGATATCACCTCCGCGAGTCTGGCGTAGAAGCATCTTGCACTTGGGCCCATCCCACCAGAGGTTGTGAACACTAGAGGAGTGCAGCTGCCTTGATCAACGTTTTGGATTCTCTCCCCGTATGCCCTTATCTTGTCGTTCTCGTTCCTCCTGTGTGCAGCATCGAGAGCTAGGTTACGGTGACATGCGGCCATGGGATCAAAAATCCTGATGTCGAAGAAGGCTCGCTGTCCCCGCGTCCAGAATCCTCGAGCACTGACGTCAACACGGGCTTCGTTGGATGTGTTTGAAGTCCTATGTTGGAAAATCTCACCGTCCAATGGAAGGAGGGTCGGTTCTACCCTGACATCACGGCAGATTTCCTTCAACATATTTGCTGTGAGATTCCTTACTTCGTCATGCCTCATGCATATGAAGCCCCCTTTCTTGCACACCATGGTGTGATCGACGTCATAGGAAGAGTCACACACGCATTGGGAGGGCAAACCTTCTACTGGCCAACCGTACCTTAGAACATTGGCATCTGTAAATTCTTGTTTATTGAGACTGAAATCATTTGCCCTTATCGGTAACGTAGTTAACTAGTTTGAGGGGCCCACCTCCTGCGCTATAGCTACTACTACTACTACTACTTTTTCTTAACGTGGCCTTCAGCCTCCCCCAATAGCCAGACCTTCGCCGCCATTTTATTACTTTAAAATTAAATAACCTATTTCAACATAAGTAATAATAATAATAATAATAATAATAATAACCACATTCAATAATTAAATTGTCAAAAAGGTTAACAGGTATACAGTTCAGCATGAGTATATATAATGTAGGTATACGGTATATATAGATCGTAGGAGTAACACATACCTATGTAATATACCGAGGCAATGCAGGTATATAACAAAGGTTAAACAGTAAGGCAATTTGACCAAGAATAACCAACAAAGTTATCAGATGCGTGTTTCCAGTAGAGTCATCCACCTGAAGATTAACCACCCAAACTAATTTACCGTACAGTCACGAAGAAGAGTCGTGTCGCCTCTCCTGCTACTCTATGAACCCTGGAAATTTAGACTCATGAACCCGAAGCAGCAGACTGATGCATTATTCTGTTTATAAATGTTTCGGATTCGCGAGTTTGAATCTTGGTGGTTCATGGATCAGCGGGTGAGGGTGACAGGACTTTTTCATTCGTGACTTGTACTGCATATCAACTAAAGTCCTTATAAATATGTTTTCTCTTTGATCATACAGTAAATATAAATAATTTTATGAGATTTACAGTACGTCTAAGATGGGGTGATATAGAGGCTTATTATGACACCAAGTTGATATACGAAAATTGAATTATGTCAATGGTGTGGTTGTTAGGTGTGGGTCGGTCGTTACATCACAGGAATATTTTATACGGGTTATTACTTTTACTCTTATAGTCATTTTTATATAATAATATGTAACTCATTCCTGCAACTTGGTTAGGTTATGGAGACAAAATTGATTTATGATTGGTTAAGGGTGTGTGGGTACTTGAGGGAGAGGGGGGGAGGTAATGGGGGTGTGGGGGAATAGGGGGGGGTAATAGGGGGGTGGTGGTGGTATGGGGGTAGGGTGGGGGGTAGAGGGATGTGTGGGTATAAAAGGCGAGGGCACCGGGTCAACGTCGTCAGTGTGCGCCTCACCGTTATCACGTTAACATCTCACCACTATAAAACTTTCTTTGCAAAGGTATTGGGGTTTATAGGGTTGGGTGTTTTAGATTATTTTAGTTATGTTGTAAGGTTTGTGTTTTTATTGGGTTAAAAATTAATTAGTATTGTGACTTTATTGCAGTAGTTTACGTAATTGTTCACGACTATTTACTTCAAATAATTACTAAAAGAAAGTGGTTGGCATTAGTCTATTATGTACACTCTTTCTCTATCAGCTCACTAAAACTAATCATTGTCGAGTTTACTATGTGGTCTTTAAACAGCTTAAGTAAGTTTCAGAGTTTAACTTTAAGTCTACTTCCCAGAAGTTGCCTGCACTTGTGTTGACTAAACCTTACTATACTGTAATCGCAAATCGACTACACCTAAACCCCTTAAATACTAAACATTACTTCACCTTAGTTTGATGTACACGTTATCTTGTAGAAACCTTTACGTCAACTACTTGTTAACTTTAATCCACATTATAAATTCCAGATGTCTTGGTCAACGGTGTTCCTGGCTGTGGTCTTGTTGACAACCCAGACTACGTCTGCAGATAGACCAGTAAGTTTTTTACACCAATATATTTTTTAATCACACAAACTCCATGACCATTAACAGTAGATTGTATGAATAACGTCCCGAAATGTTGTAACTAACCAATTAATCAACCTTGGATATATCATCGGATTGACATCTTAAGTCGTGCATTGTGTATGGCTTTGAAATTCCTTTCACATAGTTTCAAAAGTATATCTGTATTATTTTCTCCCCAGCAGAGACAGAGAGGAGTTGTTAGCGGCACCACTACAGGTGGTTCTACACCAACCTATGGAACCCAAGGCTCTACCGGAGGACAGGGTGGCACCTTTGGCGCTGGTCAGGGCTCTACCGGAGGACAGGGTGGCACCTTTGGCGCTGGTCAGGGCTCTACCGGAGGACAGGGTGGCACCTTTGGCACTGGTCAGGGCTCTACCGGAGGACAGGGTGGCACCTTTGGCACTGGTCAGGGCTCTACCGGAGGACAGGGTGGCACCTTTGGCACTGGTCAGGGCTCTACCGGAGGACAGGGTGGCACCTTTGGCACTGGTCAGGGCTCTACCGGAGGACAGGGTGGCACCTTTGGCACTGGTCAGGGCTCTACCGGAGGACAGGGTGGGACCTTTGGCACTGGTCAGGGCTCTACCGGAGGACAGGGTGGCACCTTTGGCACTGGTCAGGGCTCTACCGGAGGACTGGGTGGCACCTTTGGCGCAGGTGGGATCCTTGGCGGCGGTGTGTTTGGCTCAGGTCTCGGCAGTGGTCAGGTCAGGCGGGTGGAGGCCTTGATCACGCCCACTGTTACCCATACTGTCACTGTGGACAGGTTTGTGACATTGACTGACCTGGCCTTCCACAGCGTGGCGGTGACCCTGACAGCCCTCGGAGTCGAGACGGTCACCGTCACTAACTTCGAGGTAAGTGTAGTGTTCCATAACTATAAAGAAGGTTGAACAATACTGTTGGCACAATCTGTTGACCAAAATTGGTGGTCACTAATGTTGTTGTCTACAGGTGGTACAAACTCCCGTCGACGACCGCGTCGCCCTCCAGACCACGGTAGTTGTCAGGCCCACTTCGGTCACCGTCACTTGTGTTAAGTCGGACTTCAGGCTGGTGACTGAGGTTGCGGTAGACCACGTCACCATCACCCACACCTCCTACGTCATCCGTCAGACCACCGTCACCACCCTCGTCACACAGACGTAAGTATTGCCTACTGTATATATTGCTTGATGTCTGTTTAATGGTGGAGATAATTTGACCACTTACTACCCCGAGATTTTTTAGGATTTGGATCCTTGGTTTAAGCTATTTCATATTTTTATTTAATGTTCAACCAATGCTTGGATTTTAAACTTGGAATTTTCTTTCTTTGTACCTGCTGGTGCAATTCCGTATAACAGATAACGTTCATAGGCGTTACTAAACTTTCATTACTCCCTGACAGACTGACCTACACCTCTACTCTGGTGAGGACCGTCATCGACACTCAGAGGACGACCTTCACGGACATCCACACCATCACCGACACCGTCCTCGTCCCTCTCGCCTACAACTAGATGTGACCAACCTTCACTCGTACATATTTAACGTCCAAGACATTGTAAATTTAAACAATAAATAATGCTGCAAAGTTACTTTATGTGTTTGTCTAGTACATGCTGTAAGAAAAGTATCACGCAGGGTGTCTTGACTTCCGTAATGACCCATACATCCCCTGAAGTGCCAGAAGATTGGCGTGCGTTCCTGTATGGCAAAGGTTTTCACCTACCAAAGACCGGGCAACATACGTGAGGACACTCGAGCAAGTACCGCAAGACTTCCTGCATGACCATCGTGCATATTCCACTATACCAAGTCTGTTATAAATGTTACACACGCAATCCGTGAGGTATTTTTCCGGAGCACCACTTGAAATGGTCCATAATGCGTTTAAAAAAGTTCCTGTTGGTGAGCCAGTCGCTGCTTGAACCGACCATAGGTACCAGGCGTTTTGACTAGATAGATTAATAGTTGTAAGGTATGGGAACTTCCCCCACCCTTGGAACATGGGTGTAATATTTACTCTGTGTTATAAAATACTAGTTTGTTCCTTGGGGATTTAGGTAACTTTAAATTATCTAAGCAGTTTTCTATGGTCAACACAACCAAACTGTTAAGAGGTCTACTAGCAGAAGGTGGTGTAACCGTGAACAAGTTGCATTTTTTACGCGGACCAAACTAGGCATTAATCATAACTGCGTCACTAGACTAATAAAGGAGGCCAAACTGCCCTATCCTTCACTTAACTTGCATTACTAAACAATGGACGCGCAAAGCTTCACGAGTATTTGCCACGAAACTTGAATATGACTCGAGCTGAAAACGATCTTCACACCCACGTTGTAACCAAATGAATCTAATTCGAACATAAGATGCGAATTCATTAATTTCTGTAGCTGGAATCGCTTGAAAAACCTTAGTTACTGATTTGAGGAACTTGGTACAGTACAAAAAATTCATTCCCTCTATTGTTCTCGGTTCAGCTTCTCCAACCTTGCTGCCTCGCCTCACTTCCCTTGCTGGAGAGTAATATAATAGTGAAGAATAAACATCCCTTCCCCACACTTCAAAATATTGTGCTAAGTGTCTTAAGAATAATTGTCAAGGTGAGGGTAGGCTTATAAACATTGTTGGTAGAAGTTATGGACGGAAAATAAATGGTAGTGGGTATTGTGTACGGTAGTTGTAATTTGGCAGCTGATGGTCCTTAACCTCACCTGATACTTCACCTGCCTCTACCTGCCGAAAATAGTGACTTTAGTGACTTGTTTTAATTATCAGGTAAAGGATATTGCTGTAGGATAAAAATATAGAATATTTCACTAAATAAGAAAAAATCCCTGTACAATATATGTATGTACCAATACAACTTAACACTGAATGTAACACCAGAAATAGTTAAAAAAAGTTTCTCCAGAAGTTAGACTAAACTCTTCATCACAACATGTAGTTTATATTCTGATCTTAACAAAGTCGGTGGTCCATCGCTTACTGCCAACGCGAGAGAAAGCAGGTAAAACCCATAATCGGATTACATTAAATTGAAAAGCTATTTACTCGGATCTTTCCAAAGCCTGAGTTGGTTTAGTGTGGAGCTCGCCTGCTCTTGGCTATTAAATCTCCAGGAATATGTTAGTGGAGGTAATGTACGTGTACAGTCTAGCCTCAAGGTTTACCAGAGACCCTCCCCTTATCCCCCAACCCTTCACCCCCTCACCCCTTCACCCCCTCACCCCTTCACCCCCTCACCCCTACCCCTTCACCCCTTACCCCCCAACACATGCGATCACTTTGTCTCAATTTATATCCACGATTTTTAACCCTCAAACTTGTGATTATTTTATGAGTTTTGAATTATCTTTTGTTTCTGTTGCTGTAGTACAAATAAGAGTTACCATTCTATTTATACCTAGGGAGTGCCAGTGAATGTCAGAGTGCTAGTGAGTCCTAGGGAGTACCAGGGAGTGCCAAGAGTTCAATAGAGAGACAGTGAGTGTCAGGGAGTGCCAGTGAGTCACGAGGAGGATTAGGAAGTGCAAGAGAGTGTCAGTAAGTTCAGGAAAGAGATACTGAGTGCCGGGGAGTGCCAGAAAGTACCAATAAGTACCAGGGAGCCCCAGTGAGTACCAGTGAGTGCCAGGGGTGTCAGAGAATACCAGGGAGTGTCAGAAATTACCAGTGATTGCCACCGAGTGCCAACAAGGAGTGCCAGAGGGTGCCAAGGTAATGCAGTATTATATAACATGTTAGGTTCACTTCGTTTAATTAGTTTTGTATTAAAAGGGAGAGGTGTTTTAACCCTTTGAACCCGATGGTTTAAGTCATCATCTCACGGGATTAAATCATTATCCTCAGAGGGCTAGACCAGCTATCTTTCTTGTATAATTAAAACATTATCCATTTAAAGCTTCATCATCAAAGGGTTAAAGATCGCTTGCGTGCGTGTGTTGTGTGTGTGTGCGTGTGTGTGTGTGTGCGTGTGTGAGTGTCCGTGTGTGTGTGTGTGCGTGTATGTGTGTGCGTGTGTGAGTGTCCGTGTGTGTGTGTCCGTGTGTGTGTGTGTGTGCGCGTGCGTGTGTGTGCGTGTGGTTCACCTAAACATCTAATTTACATATCCTATCAAAAGTTCCTTATAATTACCTCACCTATTCTATTATACAACAACATTATAGAAGAAACATAGAGCTCTTACAGGTAAACTCTCCGTATGTAGTTAATATGTCTAATTACCCAGGTATAATAATAAAATTTTAATGGGGTGTTTTAGGCGACGATTGAATTAACACTTGGGGGTGACTAGTTAGCCTGCCCTGAGTACTATGACAACACCCTGAGTACTATGACAACACCCTGAGTACTATGATAACATCCTGAGTACTATGATAACACCCTGAGTACTATGATAACATCCTGAGTACTTTGACAACACCCTGAGTACTATGATAACACCCTGAGTACTATGATAACACCCTGAGTACTATGACAACACCCTGAGTACTATGATAACACCCTGAGTACTATGACAACACCCTGAGTACTATGACAACACCCTGAGTACTATGATAACACCCTGAGTACTATGACAACACCCTGAGTACTATGACAACACCCTGAGTACTATGATAACATCCTGAGTACTATGATACCCCCCTGAGTACTATGACAACACCCTGAGTACTATGATAACACCCTGAGTACTATGATAACACCCTGAGTACTATGACAACACCCTGAGTACTATGACAACACCCTGAGTACTATGATAACACCCAGAGTACTATGACAACACCCTGAGTACTATGCCAACACCCCGAGTATAATAAATTACCTCAGTAAGTATGATATCTTAGCCTTTTGAGTACAGTACCTTAACCCCTTGAGTACAATGGGTTAATCCCCCTTGAGTACGATGGGTTAATCCCCCTTGAGTACGATATCTTAAAACCTCTTCCCTCAAGCGCAGGATTAGCAGGTTTATCAAAGGATTAAAATCTTCTACGTCTATTTAATTTTTCTATTAATTGTACTGAAAAAATTATTATGAAAATGTAAAAAAAAATGACAAATAAATTAGGGTTTGTGATATGACCCCACCTGTTTGTATTCTGAAGAGGAACACGACGATAAAGTCTAAAATGATCAAAATGCAATTATCAATGTTTGGAATACTAGCACCTTGTTTACGTTCGGTTCGTCTCCACGCTATGATTGTTCTGTTAAGTAAATGTCGAGTTACTTATGAAATATATATAATTTTGGTGTTATTTATAAACCAGAAAAAAATATATATAATACTTGAAATATAATAATAGTTTATGGTTAGAATTATAGATGTTTGTAGCTATATAGGAAGACAGAAGTTGGAGCCATTTTATTCGTTCGAACACTTTTCCCGCCAAACTGAGTATATAAATAGAAGGGCAACGAAGTGAAGTTATCCTAGTCTACTGCTGTATTCAAGCTGGTAACATCAACTCCTCACATACAAGGCAGGTTTTTTTTTTTTTTTTATTGTTCAGTTTATTATATATTTTGGCAGTGTTGTAATACGCTAAGTCATTTAGTTATTGTAGTTTTGTGTAGTGTCCTTATATTTTGGTTATATTAACTCATAGGGACGTAGGTGGAGTATTAGTTTTCATATTTCAAATCGTATTAATTGGTCTTGTGTTTATTCATGTTTCTTCATTAACGGGTTCATTTGGAAAATAAAATTATTTAAAAGTTTGTGGCTATGGTTATCTGAAGACGCCATCGGTTTTAACTTAAAATTTTTCTCAAAATCCCACTATTTCATACGAGTTTCTAGATAATCGTAATACATCGACTTATTATAATGTTATGTACTTTCGTTCATTTAGCATCGGCAGTAAATATTAAAATAAAACTTAGACCTATGTTTCTTATAGGAAGTGTTTAACAAAATACTAACTCCCAAGAGTTCAATAATTTTAACATTATCTATATTTTGCGAAACTCGGTTGGTTAGTTATCTAAACTTAAACGATCATATTTTGACTATTGATGGAGTATTTCCCGTAAATTTGTATTCCTATTATTTTTTGTAAATTAATTCTGTAAACGAATTCTTCTTCAGATGATAGGATCAGTGTTCGTCCTGGCTGTGGCCGCGTGCCTCTCTCTGGTGAGTTGTTCTGACGTTTGATATGACTCGTGTGTCTAGAAGTAATGAGAACTAGGTTGAAATTCTTATTTATGTGATAAATCACTAGTGCCACTCCTGCGGAACGGCAGGAAACGGCCTTGTCTACATAACGCCAGACCTGCAACCCTTCTGTAACAAACCCGTGGGTAGATAAGTCCTTCATCTATTTTCGTTAATATAACTTGGCTCCTCCATATCGTGAAACCTAAACCGATTAAATGAAATAAGCAGACAAAAGTTAGTATTGAATATTCAAATTAGTTCAGACACTGTATATAAAATACACTTTGATTTCAACTTCAAAGAAAATCCCTCCACAAAGCTTATCCTGCTGTCTGGAGTTGCCATGACTTGCTCAGATTATTGGAGATATGGTAGTCCTTAAATACTGAACTTGAAACCGCTTTATACGGCTTGTTAAACCTTTGATATTTTTAGTTCACTTTAATTCAATGCATTGGAGAATGTTACTTGTCCTAAACGTCCGGTTAATTATAAGTTACCCACTATTGTTAAATGTGTAGTCTAAAATTAACATTAAATCGGAGGCTGACACTTAATGTTTAACCTCTTATATTATAGGTTAATGGTGAAGAATTTAAGCCTTACCAGAACTATATCACTACGCCAGTCAGCGTCCACACCAGGACAGTCACCGTTACTGTGAGTACCAGACTGTTTTGCCTCTAGCTTGATGTGTTGACTTGTATGTTGCTTTATTGTAATACAGATGGAATAAGCTGAGGAGCTCTGTCCACTTCGCCTTTGACTCCATTAATCAATAAACCTTGTGTAGTCTTCGTTCAAAGGGTGGGAGGTCATCTATGTTTATTTGACAGGCGACGGAGATCCACACAGTGAGGTCGACGACAACACGGGACGTGTCTGTGACAGACACGACTGTGGTGAACGTGCCAGTGACGGTCTTTGTGACGGTGAGGGACTTTGTAGCAGAGCAGCCCAACACCGTCACCTCAGTCGTTCGCGTCACCACTACAGATGTGAGCATTATTGGACGCTGGTTTTGGGGGTCTAAAAGCGGTGGTTTACAGAAGGAAATTGGTTTTGTTCCTGGAATCGTGGATGGTTATTGTTAATGAAGGGATAAATTAAATGTTTAATTGGCAAACCAAATTAATAGATGAGCTTTGATATTGGCTTGTTAATGGAAAGATCTTTCGATAACTCTTGGTGTTTAAATATTGTAGTTAACGCTGAATACTCGTTAACTGGAGATATTGTCCACTGCAGGCTCTCGTTCCTTAAGGTTTTGTGATGTAATAATTTTCATATAGATAACTAAAATTGAGTAACTCGACGAACCTTGGAGCCTTTTCAGTATTCGCACTATCCAGAATTTAATCCATATTTACATAAGCGATAAGACGTTCATGCTGGGGTATAAAGTTTACTTTAATTATAAAACTTTAACAATATTTTATGCCATTGATGTAAATGGCTAGACTCGAGCCCTTAACTCTTCTTTGGCCGCTACCAGAAACTGGTCAGGAACAAGTGGCAGTCTGAAAGCAGGGAACTGTTCCAATTTATTCCTTCCTGCATAGGATGTTACTGCTTCTTCCTGAAGCTCAAGGTGACTAGGAGTATTTAGAACACGCTGCGCAGGTGGTAAAGTTAACTAAAGACTCGAGTAGGATTAGTTAATTAGTTTAATCAAGCAGGTGATGGTAGGAGTTGGGTGGTATCTTGAACCCGTCACAAGGCAGGTGGTACAGCTCGTGTAAACCTTCCTTACAGCTGGAGGTGAAGACAGTCGTGGCAGGGGACAACCGCGTGAGGACGGTGTTGTCTGTGTTGACCAACTTCGTCCCCACCACAGAAACTGTTCAGCTCGTGGAAAGCATCACGCACTTCAACGTGGAGACTCAGGTGTGTTGAGTATATTAAGGCCGTATTATTAAACATCTTCCCTTGATGAGGGTTCTAGTGTTTCAACCCGAGTTTTAAACAGTCCTGAGGGACACCGTAGTACTGTACTTAACGGGGTGGTGTGCCGGTAAAATTGACGAATTCCAACAATTTATTTCAAATTTTGAATCGAGTTAATTTTATCGTCACACCACCCCGTTAAGTTAAGTACTGTGGTGTCTCTCCGAACTCGTTTAGTTTTCAACTATGGTTGAAACCCGACGACCCTGTAGAAGGGAAGATGTTCTTTAATAATCTGGGCGTTAGGATGTTAGTTAAGTTGATTTACAGTAAACAACTAGAGTTCAGTGTTGGTAAAATGTATCGTCTACCAGACGAATGAGCATTAACGTAAGTGCCAAAAGGTCTATAGCCTCCTGTTCCACGAACCCCGGGGCTTAGAGTCGTAAACCCAAAGCGGTAGACTAATGGATTATCTATAATTACTTGAAATTGGTCCGAATTTGTTCGTGGTTCAGGAGGGGCTACGGGACTTTACCTGCTCGGAGTTCTCTTCAGATCCCTTATTTGCCTTGATTAATGTTTGTCTCCGGCATAATTTAATTGATTCTTAAAGTTTAAATATTGACAATACATAACTTACCATCCAGATGTTTTCTAGTACTGAAAGGGTTTAGGTATTCTAAACGTTCATGGCTATTAATGACTAGTTTAATAATTCTTTAAGTAACTTTTGTGTTCTTGGTGTAATTGGTGGTTGTTAATCTTGCAGGTGGACACTGTGCCGGTACAGATCACGGAGAACATCCAGCAGAACATTGTGCTCACCACCACCCAGCTCATCCCTACCACCATCACTTCCACCACCGGATATTATAACTATTAATGACTTGTAATTTCACTTTATAAACTTGACCTTAGTGTTGGAATAAACGGTCTCCTTTCACTAATCTTTTCTATCCATAACTTGTAATGACAACTCTCGCTGGTGTATGGTTAACTATTTTATGCCCTGACTGACTGTTCACTCAGCTGTAAATGATTACATAACTTCAGGCCAGGAGGTGTAGTGTCGCCCACATGCTACCTTGTGCCCCGAGGCTTGGTATTGTACGGCGCTGTACTTCCACTCTCTCCCACCTGGTCAGTGAGACTATAGGACTTCTCTTGTATATCGTGGCAGTGATGCTGTACCACTAAAGTTTTTGGTTAACTACAATGGGAAATCTTGCACCTAATAGAAATTATTTCACTTAAGGTGTGGTGTACTGTACAACCTACTACAAGTACAATGCTGCTGCTGCTGCTAATAGGGTGAATCTCGACTGCAGCAGTCTCTTCAGAGCGCCTTCGTAACCGTATGCTGATCACTGGAACAGAAGGGCCTGCTGGTACATTATAAATGTGTAAAGCTCTAAGGTTCTGAATCTCCAACACTACGACTGGTGACTGAACTGTATAGAGACCACGTATACAGTTCTTGGAGGACAAGGAGGTTTAGTTGCTTGGGTGAAGGGCCTACGACTGACAATACAAGACTTGATTAGCTCGTACTATCTGTTAAGAAACACGGGTTTACCCATCCGGTTCGTGGTACTTCAGTATATTTGTTAACGGTTGGATAAGTTGCTAGTGCCCTAGGATCGACCCATGGATCTTTAAAGTCCCGTCCACACGATCGAGCAGTGCCCGGCAGGCTTTGCCCGTTTACCAGGCAAAGCATGTGTTGTACACACGGGGGTGGTTGGCGGCAGTCACAGTAGGTGGTTGGCGGGTGCGGTACGATCACCGTGGTGTGTCGCAGGGAGAATCCCGGACAGTTAAAGCGAAGAGCATAGCATTGTGTACTATAATTGCTATGTGCAAAATGGCGAACCACATGCAGAAAAGGGAATAGTGCA
Source organism: Homarus gammarus (assembly GCA_958450375.1). NCBI lineage: Eukaryota > Metazoa > Arthropoda > Malacostraca > Decapoda > Nephropidae > Homarus > Homarus gammarus. Next base: position 78,679 of record CAUDMG010003088.1, on the reverse strand, counting down.
ACGAGTGGTTAGGTCGAAGAAAAGTATTTAAGTCCTGCCACGATTTTACGTGAACTGTAAGATGGACATGAGCAAGACTTGTCCAATTACATGAGTGGCCCCCCCAACACCTTTTACTAACTTCTAGCGAAAGTGGAACCAATATATAAAAGGATACCAATGTGAGTGAGCATATTTGCAGAGGCTCGTCTAGAGGCTACGCTCATATCTTTCAACTGGGTGCACCTACGTCACTTCAGTATGGAACGAGGATATCGAAACGGTTTCTCGCTTACCTGCAACTTGTCAAGCCATGTATGAAGTACTCGAAGATTACTTGCAGGTGAGATATGTAGTACACAAAAATTCATTGAATGTTAGAATTATGGGCGTAGACAGGAAGCTGTGGGACTACGAGTGGGGAGAGCAGAGTCGTCGGTCCATATCCGGCAGCAAACCACCACGGGCACTGCGCTGATTTGCCAGCCAAATTTGCCCGATAACGGGCATTTAGCGAGTGCCCGCCGGGCACTGCTCGATCGTGTGGACGGGCCTTTAGGACAGGCGTTGTATCCACTCGGCCACCTCACTTCACGTAAGATACGATATGATGTAGGCGAGCTACGTGTGAGGTGAGGTGGTGCTGGCGGCCCACGCAATCACTAGTTTATATCTTTTGGCTTAACTTTAATGTCCTGACCAAGTTGGCGAGAGAAAACGAATGTTCCCAGAGTGCGAGTCACACAAACTCCGGTAAATTATTATACTTTGTTCAGCGGTGTGTGTGAGAAACTCGTACACAGTCTTTATTGTGAACACAGTTATGATTTTCTGTAAAAATGGGTTTACCAATATCTGGCTTACCTAGTTTATTAACCTGGCGGCTTTCACGTCTGCCTCACTTTGGGGGGGGGGGGGGGGGTATGGGGGGTGGAGGTATGGGGTGTTTGGTAACGTGTTCTCATAATTATCGTCATCACCTGCGGCTTACATAACAGCTTTAGTGACGCTGTAAGTTGATTGTTTATAAAGTTTAATATTCAGGTGATTAAAGTGAGGTAACATTATTATTATTTAGTGTGCGTGTGTGTCTTGAATAAACCCGGAGCGGAGAAAAATACCTTCAAACGCTGTATAAATGTTCTAGTTTATCCAGAGAGAAGAGTAACTGTCATCCCTCCTAGCAAAACCTGAGGACAGACGGACGGACAGACAGACTACACCCAAACATCAAATTACAAAACATTACAAAGATTAAATACTTTCTCTACTTGTTTTTCAGTGAAGTATATTGACTTTTCTTCCTAAATCATCAAGTACACTCATTCTCCTCCATAAAAACATGCTTTAATATACACCCATACACATCCATACACTCATACACCCATACACATCCATACACCCATACACACTCATACACCCATACACACTCGTACACCCATACACATTCATACACCCATACACATTCATACACCCATACACATCCATACGCCCATACACATCCATACACCCATACACACTCATACACCCATACACATCCATACACCCATACACACTCATACACACTCCTAAACACCCATACACACTCATTCAGCCATACACATTCATACACCCATACACACTAGTACACCCATACACACTCATACACCCATACACATCCATACACCCATACACACTCATACACCCATACACACTCATACACCCATATACACTCATACACCCATATACACTCATACAACCATACACATCCATACACCCATACACACTCATACACACTCATACACCCATACACACTCATACACCCATACACACTCATACACCCATACACACTCATACACCCATACACATCCATACACCCATACACACTCATACACACTCCTACACCCATACACACTCATTCAGCCATACACATTCATACACCCATACACACTCGTACACCCATACACACTCATACAACCATACACATCCATACACCCATATACACTCATACACACTCATACACCCATACACACTCATACACCCATACACACTCATACACCCATACACACTCATACACCCATACACACTCATACACCCATACACACTCATACACCCATACACACTCATACACCCATACACACCCATACACCCATACACACTCATACACCCATACACACCCATACACACTCATACACCCATACACACCCATACACCCATACACACTCATACACCCATACACACCCATACACACTCATACACCCATACACACCCATACACCCATACACACTCATACACCCATACACACCCATACACACTCATACACCCATACACACTCATACACCCATACACACCCATACACCCATACACACCCATACACCCATACACACCCATACACACTCATACAACCATACACACTCATACACCCATACACACTCATACACCCATACACACCCATACACCCATACACACTCATACACCCATACACACTCATACACCCATACACCCATACACACTCATACACCCATATACACTCATACACCCATATACACTCATACACCCATACACACTCATACACCCATACACACTCCTACACCCATACACACTCATACAGCCATACACACTCATACACCCATACACACTCATACACCCATATACACTCATACACCCATATCCCTCCTCGATATACTGTACCATTATATATCTTTTATGTTCCAAGTGTAAATATACTTTTCCTCTGACCTGGGAAAAAGACTATTAAATTATTCAGAAAATACACATCTATACACCCATACACAATTACTTAATTCACTGCTGTATTTTTTCACCCAAGTGTAAATATTTTGCTTCCATTCTATTTGGTTAGAGTATACGTGAACGTCTAAGTAGATAAATATACATACACACGTTATATACGCTACAGCCATAGGTCATATACACTCGCCGTAGGTGTACACACTTCCTACCACTCGACCATAAACATTCCTTCTTGCTTTCCTAAGTTCAATAACCCTGATGTACTTTTTTTTTTCCTCTGATCTTCTTACTCGCACACCATTCGGGCTGGGAGGTCACCACTAGCCCGACCCGAATGTCTGTCTTGTCAGCCAAGCTGACTCTTTACTCAGCGTTGGGTCATCGTCAAACTCGGTTTGCCAGCAATGCTGGCTCATATCTCGCAATGAGCCTGGAAGGGCCAACATTAGTCGGACCTTCTTCAGAGCTCCGAAGGCGACTTCCCACCTCAGAGCTTCGATGTAGACTGATAATTAATTTGGTGGTGGTGGTGATAATGGTGGTGGTGGTTATGGTGTTGGTGGTGATAATGGTATTGGTGGTTTAAATTATGTCCCGTAAAAGTTAGAATATATATTGTGTAGTAATAATAGTCCACACAAACAAGAGCAACTGCTATAATCGCTATTCTTAATAAAATCCAACGTTACATAAACCAGCTGGCCAAACTGCATAAGTTTAATGAGAGGAAATTATCAAATAATAATTGGAACCAAAGTTTAAAAAGTTTCTGCATTTACTTGTGTAATTATATGAGGTCACTTCCTCTCTCTGCTGGGGTCATTACCTCTCTGCTGGGTCATTAGGGGATAATTTAGCAGTAGTTCTTAGTGATGGAGGTAAGGGAGTCGTCTAGCTATCCGTAACATCAGGTAATGTGGTTATTTGCTCACCACAATTGTAAAAAATAGTTTTTTTTTTTAGTTTTAGTTTTTTTTGTTTGATAGTTTGTACCAAATAAATAAATAAAATAAAATATATAGACGCACAGAATTTATCACTTGATTTTTTCAACATTTGTGAATTTGTAAAAAAAAATAATATTGTCATTTTGAGAATTTGCTTCATGAATATTTTTCTTCTTTTTAAGTTAAATAACGTTAAATAACAAAGAGATTGTAAATAAATAAAATCCTTGAAATTAAATTTGTTTCAGTATACCACAATTATATTAAGCTCGTCTCTATGTTAAATCTATAGGATTAATTATCTCTATAAATTATCAATAATTCTGAGTGATATTTCTCATAAAGCCGAGGGATTAATTGTCCTTATAAACTGTCATTTACTTCAAGTCTTTATACCCCGCCTGGTCTGTGGGACTAATAATGCCTGGGATCTATTTCAATCGTCTGTGTTGTCTGTGGACACTCCTTCGTCATCTCCTTGACATATACAATATATTTCTGCCCAATAAGATTTCACTTAATATCTTTAGTTTACATATTTCAGTTGATGTATATTTTCCTCTCTTATTTTATTGCCAAGGTAACTTTAGTCTTAAGATTACCTGAGTTAATTAACCTGAGACAAGAGCCATACAGGAGAGTAATCACCTGGAGTGGATCATCTTAATTAGCGTCTTGAAGTGAATTAATTTACCTTTGTTGGGCTATTTTATGGTATTTTCATTAGACGTAAAAAAAATGGATGGGATTTTTTGGCCTTGGAAATATTTTGCTTAGTAATTAGCTAGTTAACTGTGCATATCAAGCTCCTCTCAGTAAATCAGTGAGACAGACGCACAGTACTGGGTAACAAGGCTCTTTGGGGGGGGGGGGGGGGGTGGGGCTTTACCGGTACAGTGGCTGGCTTAAGGGGAGGGAGGGAGAGGAGGGTCAAAGGAGAGAGGACTGGAGAGAGGGAATGAAGGGAGATTGAGAGGAGAAGAGGGTAAAAAAGAGAGGTAAGAGGGAAAGGGGGAGAGGAAAGGAGAGGAACAACATTACAATAACACTCACACTCACGGACACAAACCGATAACAATACCCTCTCCCACCTCAACCCTGATAGACAGTGGGAAGACCGAGCCTCTCACATAAAAAAAAAAAAAATTACAAACTTATAACATCACAGAATTTCCCCGAAGCAACGTTCATTATCTACCAAATTAATCCTTGTGTCGCTTCCTTTAGGTGATTATTATGGCAATTTTGTGCCTGAGAATCACTGGGCCAGGTAAGAGGACAGGTTAATTAGATCAAGAGGGCAAGGAAGAATCCTTTGATGAGTTACCTGAGAGAGGAAGGTGATGGTAAGGTGATAAACACTCAGGATGTTTTAAAGGTTTTCTCTTTTTTCAATATTTAAGGGTTATTATTGTTATTATTATTGTTATTAGTGTTATTGTTATTATTATTATTATTGTTATTATTATTGTTATTAGTGTTATTGTTATTATTATTGTTATTGTTATTATTATTGTTATTATTATTATTGTTATTATTGTTATTATTGTTATTATTATTATTATTATTATTATTGTTATTGTTATTATTGTTGTTATTATTTATAAAAGCCCGAGTATGTAGGTAAATTCTCCATACTAATATTGTCAGATTATTGGCTATTAGTTGTCAGATATAAAGGCTTGGTATCTGATCCACTGTAGTTGTGACAGACAGGAGGCAATAATCACCATCACCACCATTATCACCCAGTCCTAGCCAGCCAGGACCCAAAACAGTGTTATTAGTGAAGGGAACGAGAACAAAAACCAGGGATGACTTGTTGTATTCGCTCTAGTGACCAATTACCTGTCTGTCTCTGGGCGTGACGGGGGACAGGTGAGGCGTGACGGGAGACAGGTGAGGCGTGACGTGATATAATGTACCGTTATTAATTAGTTACATGACCTATTGAGGTATGATATTACACCTGAGGGATAAAATTAATTGTTTACCTGGCTCTACCGTCTACCTTAACTGAACTGGTTGATAGATGTTTCTCAGTGGATTATTAGAGGGATTATCAGAGGATTATCATAACAGTTCTAAAAGGATTATGAAAAAAAAGATAAAGGAAATTATTGACATATAAAAATTACATCATAGAAGGTGAATAAAACTTTTGTTTATTCAACGTAAACTCTTTGTCTTCGTTGTCTCTCAGGCTCAAGGTGATGTGACTTGACTGAACCACACATCTTCTAACATCACACAGGTAAGTAAACACACACACACACACACACCACCTGACCCCCCCCCCCCTAAAAAAAAACCCACTGCAAATATTTATCGTCAGGTTAAAAGAGGTTTGGGGGAGACACACTTGACCCAACTTTCTCCTCTATCAACCTCAAAGTTGCAGGTGGCAGAGGTACATTAGGCGCTGTGTCGACTGAATAATGTAAGAGTGAGATCCTGGAGACGTGGCTTGTGGCGTTCATGTTATTCCTTAACTGTCTGGGTAGATTATAAAGTAAAAGAAGATTAGTTGTGTCTAGAGGATGTCGATGGATTAGTTGTGTCTAGAGGATGTCGATGGATTAGTTGTGTCTAGAGGATTTTGATGGATTAATTGTGTCTAGAGGATGTCGATGGATTAGTTGTGTCTAGAGGATTTTGATGGATTAGTTGTGTCTAGAGGATTTCGATGGATTAGTTGTGTCAAGAGGATGTCGATGGATTAGTTGTGTCTAGAGGATTTTGATGGATTAGTTGTATTAAATTAGTGTTTTTTTGTTTGTTTTATAAGTCGACGATCTCCCTTAATAGGCACTCCTTCTCGCACCTCTCCTCCTCCTCATCCGCCTTCTTCTTCTCCTCCTCCTGATGCTGTTCCTACTCCTCCTCTTCCTTCTCCTCCTTCTCATCCCCTTCTTTTTCCTCCTCCCCTCCCTCCTCTTCCTTCACCTCCTTATCATCTTACTCCTCTTCCTACTCCTCCCCCTTCTCCTCCTTATCCTCTTATTCCTCTTCCTTCTCCTCCTTCTCCTCCCCTTCTTTCTCCTCCTCACCTCCCTCCTCTTCCTTCACCTCCTTATCATCTTACTCCTCTTCCTACTCCTCCCCCTTCTCCTCCTTATCCTACTTCTCCTCTTCCTTCTCCTCCTTCTCCTCCTCACTCCTTATCCTCCTTCTCCATCAAGCAACGACTGAGAAAACTCCTCCTGACAGCGAAAATGGGTCATTGTTTTGTTCTGTATTTGACGACAATCAGATAAGATTATTTTTCTCCATAAGAACAATACGAAGGCGATAATTATCTTAAACTTTTATTATCTGGAGTTGAGAGTATGAACTGAGACGGTCATTGGTGTTTAAAGGAGAGATAAAAGTAATTACTATTGTTAAGAAAAATATAACTAATTAAACTAACTAATGTAAAGTTATAATCTCACCTTAAGAGTAGAAATATTATCCCTAACTTAAAATTATTCCTGAGTAAATTAACTAATTTCGTGGTCGACCATAACAAACAAAATGTAATTAAGATGTTACTTGTTTACTTCACGTCAATAAGGTAGAAAATACTAATTAATTTTGGTTTATGAGGTTAATTAATACTCAGGAATGTCTCTTTTTATCCCTAGATGTTGAAGGAATTTTGAGTTTGTGAATTACATTGAAAATTCCATTATGTAAATCACGTACTTGTGCCTTTTCGCTGGTTTCGTAATTTTTCACTAATTTTCAATACTTTTCTTAACTTTCCACCTCCACAGCTTCTACCATCACACTTCATACATTAATCGAGGAGGCTGAGAGTGACCCGAGAGTTTTCCAGTCCAGCAATCTCAGCCTATTGAAAATGCTCTTTGATAACCCCCCCCCGGGAACTGGTCCGCCCCACCCTCCTCCCTTCCCTCTACCACCACACATTTACTTCCCCTACCCCCTATCCCTTTAACATCTACTCCCCATGCCCCTTTACCCCCTACCCCTTCTACCCTTAGTAAATTTCCAGTCATTTTTCCAGTTCTATTATTAATGTTTTTTTTTTTCGTTTTTATTATTTTTTTTTTCCATTGAGTTTCGTCTCTTTACCAACCGAGTCATATTTTATGCTTTCTGGAGTCTGTGTTGAGGGAGTGGATGGACACACACACATACACCATCCCACTTTGTCATCCAGTAATCCCAGAAATCTCAAAGTCTTGTGTGAGGGGATTTAATAGTTATAAGTTATTGTATTTTTGGTTTAAGGATTTACTGTAGTTGTTGTGTTCAGTGAAGGAAGAATAGTATGTGTGTGTGTGTGTGTGTGTGTGTGTGTGTAGTAGGAGAAGGAGGCTGGATTAGCGTGCGTTGCTACATTATTCACCTCCACACGCCGACTAATGTACCGTCAGCCAAACTTGGACGGTGACGGAGGTAAAGTTTGTTCCCAACTGTCGACAGGTCCTCCAAGTTGGTCAGAAATATGACAGTTTTACCGAGCGCCGTAGCAAGTCACACACACAGAATAACTGGCACGTAAATGAACGGAATTTTTTTTTACACTATTGGAGTTAAAAAAAGAGGGAAGCCTTTGTCAGGTATTCTGCCGTAGGAGGTATTGGGGGTGGATGTTAGTCCCCCGCCCCCACCAGAGTTATATGATGATTTGGCCGCAAGAGTACGATGATTTGGCCTCCAGAGTACGATGATTTGGTCTTCAGAAAACGATAGCACTTGACCTTGGCCATTCACCTTGACACTTTTAAGGGGCATAGTGCCAAATAAGATGATCACTACCCTCAGGGGGCCATCTTAACGGCATTGAGATACACAGACAAACAGGTGGATGGAGTCGATTGCTATATTGTTTTCTGTAGCGGATAATAAAACCTTCATTAATGTCGTGTTTCATCCTTCCAAAAAAGTAAAAGAGCAAAAAAAAAACCCATTGATTTAGAAACCTTTCAAATTATAAATAACATAAAAAAACCCCTCAACAAAATACCTCTCCTTAAAGAGAACAAAACAAAAACAATCACCAGAAATCTTGAGTAGTATCCCCTCAAAAAAAAAAAAATTGAAGTCTTTGGCCTGTAAATCAAGGTAAAGCTAAGAAATAAGAGGGAGAGTTAAACGCTAAGAGGTACTCATCTGTCAACATTCATCTGTGTGAGTTACGGCCACCTCCATATATTACCTGGGACCAAGGCTTTGTTAACATGAGGCATTACGTGAGGGGGAGGGGTGGGGGTTCCTCTCCTGTGTTATGGCGTTGAGGAGAAGAACGGCGGTAGGGACATCCGGCTGACCCTACCGTGTCTAAGTATAGGGACTCCTGAAGGGGAGGGAGGAGGAGGGGGAGAGTAAGAAAAGGAAGGTGGAAAAGGACTGGATGATGGAAGGAAAGGGGGGAAGTGGCTAGAGCTAAGGGGAAGGATAAAGGGGGTAAAGGGGAGGAGGAAGGGGTAGAAGGGAGGAAAAGGAAGAGAGTGAAGGTGATGGGGAGGGAACAGGTGGTGTAGATGTGCGTTTACTAATATTCCATAACATGACCCGTAACCAGAGCCCCCAAAATACGACTCCTTAATTAACATATCCAAAGGGAACCACATTGAGATTTTAAAGGGAATTAGTTATTTGGGGGCTAAAATTGGGTAAAATAATCTATTTCCTTTTAAAAGTCATTACCAACAGCCATTAATTTACCGAGTAATTAAAAAATCTGGCCACAGTAAAGGTAATATAGGGGAATTAGTCCTACAGTAATTATGACATTTAAATTAATATCCCTCATCACTCATTGGTTATTAAGGAAAGTCTAATTACTGCCAAATTCATCATCTTGAGGCCTAATTGGTACAGGTAGTTAATATTTTGTGTAGTAAATCGATTTTCTATCCCAAGATTTGGTCCAATTAATATACTCATGCTACGTTAAGTTAAATTAAGTTTGATTAAGTTAAATAACATTATGTTTAAGTTAGTTTAGGTTAGATTAACTTAGTTTAAGTTAGTTGACGTTAGGTTTTATCAGATTAAGTTTAAATTGGGTCAGTTCAGGTCAGGTCAGGTTAGGCTAAGGTTAGGTTAGGTAATGACCACAACATCAACTCCCTCACCCATATATCTTATAACCATTAACCACCGCCACAGGGAATGTATATAGAAAGCTGTACGGTATATAGAAAGCTGTTCGGTATATAGAAAGCTGTACGGTATATAGAAAGCTGTACGGTATATAGAAAGCTGTTCGGTATATAGAAAGCTGTACGGTATATAGAAAGCTGTACGGTATATAGAAAGCTGTACGGTAAATAGAAAGCTGTACGGTATATAGAAAGCTGTACGGTATATAGAAAGCTGTACGGTATATAGAAAGCTGTTCGGTATATAGAAAGCTGTACGGTATATAGAAAGCTGTACGGTATATAGAAAGCTGTACGGTATATAGAAAGCTGTACGGTATATAGAAAGCTGTTCGGTATATAGAAAGCTGTACGGTATATAGAAAGCTGTACGGTATATAGAAAGCTGTACGGTATATAGAAAGCTGTACGGTATATAGAAAGCTGTACGGTATATAGAAAGCTGTACGGTATATAGAAAGCTTATAACAGTTAATAGAAACAGTGTGACAAGAGAAGAGTGGGGAGGAAATATTGTTGTTTTGTTTTGATGGAGTTAAAGAATAAACAATGTATCTCAGTGTAATAGTGTGTGTGTGTGTGTGTGTGTAAGGCTATCTCTCTTTACAACACCTCTCCCTCTCACCACACACTTCCCTCTCACTCCCTCTCACCACACACTTCCCTCTCACTCCCTCTCACTACACACTTCCCTCTCACTCCCTTTCACCACACACTTCCCTCTTACTCCCTCTCACCACACACTTCCCTCTCACTCCCTCTCACCACACACTTCCCTCTCACTCCCTCTCACCACACACTTCCCTCTCACTCCCTCTCACCGTCCAGCAAATATTAACAAAGTGCTCTCAGGGAACACGACACTGATAGATAGTCAGAACTTACTCCCTAAAGCTGACGACCGTTCCATCCTGAGTCACCTTCCTTGTTGAAGTAGTGTTGAAACATGGACAAGGTCAGTGCTGTATTGACCTTTAACCGTGTGTGTGTGTGTGGGGGGGGGGGGGGGGAAGTTATGTTATGTTTGAGAGGCAAAGTAGCATGAGATTTTTATATTATACTATCAAGTCTCCTCTCTCTCTCTCTCTCTCTCTCTCTCTCTCTCATCATTCTTACAAGCCCAGTCCGTTATTGAGAGGATTCCGTTATTGAGAATATCCGTAATTGAGATGTTCGCTATTGAGAGAGTTTATTGTACTGTAAGGGTTCAAAGGTATTTCAATCTCCCTTGAGAAGAACAAAAAAGTCAATGTATTTTTTGAATGATTCTCTCGTGTAAATTAAAACGTTATTTCAGGTAAAAGAAAAAAAAAATAATCACGTGGACATGATAGAAGCTCAGGATAGAATTTACCTCCCCGTGAAAGGTCAGACAGAGAGAGAGAGAGAGAGAGAGAGATTCAGGGTTCGCTTTTAAAAATCCCTTCAACCCTAGGCGTTCGTCGTTCTTGTTAGAGGCAGGCATCATACACCATCATGATCTCCTGAGAGGAACGTTAGCCGAGCAGGATCAGACATGACGACCTTCCCTGGCAGGAGTTTTATCGCTAGGGTCGTAGACGGAGGCGGTGACGAGCCTGTGCCTGGTGTAGTCTCAAAAGATCGTACTCTCTTTTTTCGTAACTGATGATATGAAAATGTATCTAACTGGCTGAACTAAAATATTTAACTAACTTTCAAAAGGTATTAAAGTTATTATCAGACTCTACCTTAACTAGATACGTTCACTTAACACCAGGTATACAAGTCATTAATACATTGAAACTCTACCTTAACTATATACGTTCATTTAATTACCAGATATTAACTACCTGTACCCAACGTTATAAATCCCAATTCCATTTTCTATGAATTATTCTTCTATACCTCACCCCGTTTTCTTTCATCCGCCCATTGAAGTTTGGCGTTCCTCGGATACAATACCCTACAGACAATATACACAATAGGCTATATACATCATACAGAATACATTACAAAGGCTTCACAACTCACAATACAACTCCCTGTGTTATACCATAGACAATATATATACCACGCTGTACTGTACACCTTACACAATACAACACCCCCCCCCCCACACACACATACAAACGCACACATATACACGCACACACATAAATATCACACACAGAATAAACACATACCAAAAAAGTCTCTAACACAACACAACACAACACAACACGACACGAAAACCTTCAGAATTCTTAATAGAAAACTTTGTCTCTGATTTAGGTATAGAAAGACAACTGAGAGAGAGAGAGAGAGATTAAACCACCTTCTTTGTCTCTTATCACGACGTGGGGGGTGGGGAATCTCTCATCACCTGGGGGGGGAGGGGGGAGAGGTGGGGGGGGGGGGGGTAGGATCTCTCATCACCTGGGAGGAAGAGGGAGGGGGGGTAGAATCTCTCATCACCTGGGGGGAAGAGGGAGGGGGGTAGAGGCAGGGGGGAGACTGTCACCTCTGAGGATAATTTAAATATTTACAACACTCTCGGGTGGGATTAAAAATGACTCGGGAATTGAAACGAAAATATTTATGTAGTTTAGCCAAGGTTCACTATGTGAGGGAGGAGGAGGAGGTAAGCGAGACCTTGGTGGATCCATTGTGAGTGTACGTATGTGTGTGTGTGTGTAGTAGTAGTAATAGTGGTATAAATTCATACAAACACACACACACACACACACAAGCGATATATTGCACGATTTAACAACACACAAACAGGCAAGATGTGAACAAGTTTAAGAATGATTTAAAACTCCGTGACGAGAGTAAGTTTTTCTCAACGGGATCAGAGAACATTTAAAACTTGGTATTAATTAAAACTCTTCACAGTTTGTGTTTCAGAAGCATCAAACATCGCATTGTCTAATTGATTCCTGCCACCTGAGATTGAGGCCGGCTAGGAATGGGGTCGGTTAAGATTGGGGACGGTTAGGGCGGTGGCCGGTTTAGACTGGGGTCGATTAGGATTGGGGCCAGTTAGGGAGGGGGCCGGTTAAGTTTGTGGCCGATTAGGATAGGAGCCGGTTAAAACTGGGTCGCTTAAGACTGAGGCCGGGTTAGGAATGAGGCCGGCTATTACTGGGGCCTACCAGAACTGGAACCACCAATGACTGGCGCCTATTAAAACCCATATCAGGCCACTCTTAATATCTTTCCCTAATAAAACAACACAAATATCTATCCTGGTGACGAATTTCAATCACCCGGGCACACTGGTACAGCCAAGCTTCCACCTCCCTACCCAGACACACACACCGCTGGCACGCCCTCAAACAACCATAAAACTATCTTAACAACAACCCTCGTATCCTCTACATAAAACTAAGGTAAAGTATTCTAAATGAAGATCATACTTCCTACATGAGATATTTACAAGGAAATGAGGGTAAGGTGTCTTGAGGATTGTGATAAATGGAGTTGATTTGTGGGTTAAGGAAATGATTAAGTGAGAATTAAGGCTTTTGGGGTAGTTGCTGTTGTTTGTGTTGGGGAGGGGGGGAGGCCAGGTGAGGGAGGTTATGAGGTAGGGTGGTAAGAGGAGGAGACTTATTGTGCTCCTCGCCTGCTGACACGACATACACATATATTTAACACTGTTGTGTGTATTTTTACTGTGTTTTAAGAAGAAGTAAGTGGTGTTTGTTGTGTGTGAGGGAGATTATCTTTAATATAATGTTGATTGTTTAGTGTGGTGTATGTGTATGTTTCTTTTTTACTTAGCGTTTTAAGTTTTGGGGGACTTTTGTTATTGTCTGCTGTGGTTGTAAAGTATCTTGTGAAGTTCGGGAGTCTTGTAAATGTTCCACTAACCTTTAATTGATTCTAGTTGTTAATACTAGATGAAAATGTGTTAAGCTAAACTTGTCATGAAATGGGTCTTGGTATCTACACTGCTCTAGTCTAGAGAATAACTAGTGTTGGTTACAGGGCATCGCTAGACCTAATACAAGTCTTGGTCATCCATTGATCTAAAGTATTTTCAGACATGATTCGTGTGACGCTATTCCTGGTGTTGGTGGTGCTGACGGTGTACACTTGGGCAGGTCTGGCTAACCTACCCGGTAAACGTCAGGTTAGTTTACACTGTCGGCTTTCCCATAAAGTTGGCTTAATGTAATTAATGTTCAATAGCAAAATGGTATTTCCAGGTGTTCTATGCAAACCTGAATACTGAGTTCGTAATACTCTTACGTGCGAAGACAAATATCGCATTTAATTACTTATAATCTTAACCCTATAATTAACATGATAAATGCTTAACATAAGTAGTATAAAATTAATCTATAATGGGATTTGACTGAATCTACGTAATTCAAAATTTTTGTTCCCGTCACAAACTGAAAGTTTTGTTCCAGAACATTGGTAGTATCTTGGACGGTGAAGCAGGCAGTGGCGCTAGGTCAAGAAACGCTGAAAGAGGGTCATCTGCTGGTGTGGGCGGCGGTGACCGTTTGGGAACTAACACGCCCACCAAGAGTGGGCGTGGCACTGTGGGCAGTGCCGAAGGCCAGGCTACAGGAGGAACCGGTAGAGATAGCAGTGGTGGGTCTGCCGGCCCGATTGTTATTGGAACCGTTAATGGTGGACCCACGACCTTTGGCAACAAAGTTAACGGAGTGGGCAAGGAAGGTGGTCAGACTGATACTCTTGATCAAGGTGTCGGCGGTGGTCCGGCCTTCGGCTCAGGTGTCGGCGGTGGTCCGGCCTTCGGCTCAGGTGTCGGCGGTGGTCCGGCCTTCGGCTCAGGTGTCGGCGGTGGTCCGGCCTTCGGCTCAGGTGTCGGCGGTGGTCCGGCCTTCGGCTCAGGTGTCGGCGGTGGTCCGGCCTTCGGCTCAGGTGTCGGCGGTGGTCCGGCCTTCGGCTCAGGTGTCGGCGGTGGTCCGGCCTTCGGCTCAGGTGTCGGCGGTGGTCCGGCCTTCGGCTCAGGTGTCGGCGGTGGTCCGGCCTTCGGCTCAGGTGTCGGCGGTGGTCCGGCCTTCGGCTCAGGTGTCGGCGGTGGTCCGGCCTTCGGCTCGGGTGTCGGCGGTGGTCAGGTCAGACGGGTGGAAGCCTTAATCACGCCCACTGTCACCCAGACTGTCACAGCGGACAGGTTCGTGACCTTGACTGACCTGGCCTTCCACAGCGTGGCGGTGACCCTGACTGACCTCAGAGTACAGACCATCACGGTCGGGACACACGCGGTAAGTTGGTGTAGCTCGCCATGTAATTAAGTGCAGGTTGAACAATACTGGCACCATTAACTATGGTTGATATAACTACTTTAACAAGTGCTATTGATATAACGTTAAACTAGCTCTGGTAGAATTATTGATAATGTAATGGGTGTCGTACAATACTATAGCATCGGTTGTTAATATAACGTTAAATGTAGCCATATAGGCAGTGATGGAGCGGAAGTTGACCCTATTGGTGGCCACTAATGTTGTTGTCTACAGGTGGTACAAACTCCCGTCGACGACCGCGTCGCCCTCCAGACCACGGTAGTTGTCAGGCCCACTTCGGTCACCGTCACTTGTGTTAAGTCTGACTTCAGGCTGGTGACTGAGGTTGCGGTAGACCACGTCACCATCACCCACACCTCCTACGTCATCCGTCAGACCACCGTCACCACCCTCGTCACACAGACGTAAGTAGATTCCACATCTAAATTATCTCTGCATAGGAGTAAATAAACCCGGGTGGTGGAGCCGTTTCTTAAGACGTGTAGTGCCTAGTTTAAACCTGATCATTATGAGCGACTTCCCCCCCCCCCTATGTAGGAAGGTCAAGTCAAAGATTTTAAACTAAACATTAATGTTGGGTACGAATTTTTTCTTTTTGGCTAAAACCCCATTGAAAACTTAACTTGGTTAGTTTTAACTTCTACTGTAGGTTTAGTTAGGTGAACTTGGGTTTGTATTGACTATTTTGGCCTATAATTTATAATCGTCGGAACTATTAAAAGGATTATCATTGTTGTTGACCCCGGCAGGCTGACCTACACCTCCACGCTGGTCCGCACCATCATCAACACACAGAGGACCACCTTCACAGACTTCCGCACCATCACGGACACAGTCTTCGTTCCCGCCGTCTACAACAACTATTAGTTGCTCTAATATACTGCATTGCTGTGTCGTCTGTAGCGTAGTAATGGTTTTTAAAATTGTAATTTTGTAAAATAAGGCTGTAAGGTTACCCAGAAGTTTACCACCTGAATTTGATGTAAATTTTTCAATAAATATCTAATTTAGTAACTTTTCGTCTCTTATCCTGGACAATTATGTTTGTTATACACAGTAACTTGGTTAATGTAAAATTGGTCTGCAGGTAAAGGTTCTAGACTGACCGAAGTATTCATACAACCCGGTGTATTTCCGAACTTTTAAACTGCTTGTAAGTTCAGTTGGTTTATCGGAACCGTTAAAGTGGTTCTTTATTAGTAAGCTACACCCAAAATACTCGGGGGCGGCAGGAAGGTACTTTGATCTTGCTGTGTAAATTTACCCTTGGCTACATTTGGTTCCTAATTGAAGGCGGCTTTCACCAACTCTTCTATAACACGTCTAGGGGATTCCTGTGATGTAGTGTTGTCTATAAACGTATTTGATGAACGTTATGGTTCGTGAAGGTCTAACTTGACACCGTGAGAGATGTCATGTTTAAGTGATGCAGATGTTATTTGGCATTTATTGCGTGTAAGATCTGAGAAAGTTTGACTCGAAGCATTGTGGTCGGCTTTGACTATTGGTGTAAGAGGGAAACTGACCGCAAAGACCGTTGTCGCTTAACCATACGGTAATACTTAACTCAATTGGAGCATATAATAAATCCGAATAAACCAACGCTATAATTAATACCTCGTGAGGTGGGATAATCTTGACTGGTCTTAAATCCACAGGTGTTCACAAACGGCATAAACAAATTATCTAAGCGTTCTTACGTGTCTTGAAGCCTCGAGGTCTGGGTTTTTTCTAGTCGCTTAACTTGTTTACTGATCAATTACCTGGAGATTTGTCACATTTCACCTGAATAAACGTCATCTAAAGCTTAGCTAACCTAACCCACCCCGAAGGTAGCATTTGGGAGATTAATTTTCAGGTGAATGAGAAGTGAAAGTTGGCCTGGATTAAACGTCAGGTGAAATAAGCCGGTGGATGACCTTATTACGTGAAATAAGGTGGCGGGGTCGACTCTTCATGTGAAATAAACGGTGACCAGGTGAAATAAGCTGGGGGATGAATCTTCAGGTGATCCACAACAACTCTCGAATATTATGTCGTATAAGGCTGGAGTGACAGTGAAACAAAAAAAGTCTTAGAGCTGCCGAAAACAGGTGGTGACCACTAATAGGCCTCACCTTGACACACCTGTCCTTTGGGCATTAGGAACCTTGAGTACAGAGACGGGTTAAAGCATCTTAATTTGCACTCCCTCGAGAGACGTAGAGTGAGGGGCGATATGACAGAGGTGTATAAATGGAAGTCAGGGCTGAACAAAGGGGACATTACAAAAGTACTCAAACTATCCAACCAGGAGCGAACTCGTAACAACGGTTTTAAATTAGACAAATTTAGATTTAGGCGCGAAATAGGTAAACACCGGTTTGGTAACAGAGTAGTGGATGAATGGAACAAATTACCAAATATCATCATTGACTCGAATACGCTGGATCGCTTCAAACAAAGGTTGGATGCTCATATGAGCAATAGGGGTTGGGTGTAAATGGGACTACCCAGTATGGGCCAAAAGGCCCGCCGCAGTTTCCTCTATTCTTATGTTCTTATGTTATCCCGGGGTACCCCAAGGTCATCCAGCTATGAATGGATACCTAATTTTACAGTTGAGGAGAAAAAGTGGTCGTATGCTGTTCTGGCCATGTTATGTATAAAAGGTTTAATAGACAGTATACTGTATCTGCACTGCCCCTAATGAGTTGCTAGGCTTATGATTAAATCATTGTCCTGTAAGGGTTATCATACTTAAAGGCTTAAGTCATCATATTCAAGGGGCTAAATCATGTTGTCAAAAGAGTTAACTCATCACTCTCAAGGGGTTAAATCCGCTTACTGAAGGGTTCAAGCTGTCCTACTTAAAGGTTTAAGAAATCATACTCCAAGGGTTAAATCATCGTACTCAAGAGTTCAAGTCATCATATTCAAGGGGTTAAATAATCATAGTTAAAGGCTTAAGTCATCGTACTCCAGGGGTTAAGTCGTCGTTCTCAAGAGGTCAAATCATCATACTCAAGAGGTCAAGTCATCATACTCAAGGGGTCAAGTCATCATACTCAAGGTGGTTAAATCATCATACTCAAGGGCTTAAATCATCATACTCAAGGGGTCAAGTCATCATACTCAAGGGATCATCATATTCAAGGGGTCGTCATACTCAAGGGGTCAAGTCATCATACTCAAGGGGTCATCATACTTAAAGGGCTAAATCATAATATAACGACGAAATAAAACTGCCTTTCATATTTTTAACAATTAATTAGGTAAAATTTTAATTAATACTTTAATTAATTGTAAATACATAAAGGTAATGTGACATTTACTTAGCTACCAATACTCTCACATGTCTTCCAGGTCATATTAGTTTATGTAGAGAATTAATGGTGAATAGAGGGTACTGGTGAAGAATCATGGAGCGGGCAGTGTGGTGTATATATTCCTCTATGAATGATTACGAAGAAGAGGAAGAGAGAAGAAGAAGCAGATGAAGTGTTAAACAAATATTGTTGATAATTGTGTTAGCTTTATGTTCGTATTTAATGAAGGAAAAAACATTAAATTATCGAATGGAAGTAAACAAGTATTGAGGCAGTACTACCATCAAGACTCTTGTCCCTTACGGTGTTCGAACAGTCAAGTTATTTATTATAATCAAATATCTAACTATAGTTCTTAACAAAAATGAAGGTTAAGGTTCAGGTACATATATTTACATTTATTATATATTATTCATTCATTATTATATAGGTAAAGAAATTAATTAACGAATAAAAGTTAAATCTGTTGAGGAAGACGAAACCAGAGTCACGTCAGGGGGTTGGAAGGTTCTCCGGGTGAGGAAGGTATAAATACGGACGCGGCCGCGGAAGAGATGTCATTGTGGTACCTGAGTCCTGTTTAACGCTGACTAGTGAAAGCCTAAAGTGAAGGTTTGTCTTATGAGCTTTTATTTATTTAGTTTGTTATAAATGTCTTAAATTTAATTTGTTGAGTGGTGGTCTTGCTTTATGTAACTTTACTCTTGATAATTTTCAGATATTGTTGGTGTTAATAATGGTTTTGTTTTCCAGATGGGTCTGTGTGTATTATACCTCCTACTGGCGGCGTCCCTGGCTAAGGTAGGTGTAGTTTCAGTGGTTTGTGTAATGGAGTGCACGTTGGCTTTAAGAGCTGTTTAGTGTTTTGTCTTCTGGTTTATGGAAGGAACTTGGCTCGGCTGTTTACTTTTAATGTAATTATAATGTACTAGTTAACTAAAGTCAAACCAAATGCTGGAGTGCGTAATGAAACTGTTTTTAATTTATCGTTTGATTGTAAATTCTAATCCGAATGATTTTGGCGTTTAGAGTGCCGAGGTGGAAAGATTACTCGGTTCCGTCGTTCTAAAGTTTAATGCTATCCACTGTTACAGGTACAATGCCAAGTCTACGACGATCACAGGTACATTCCTGTGCCAATCATTACCCAAACAGTTTACGAGACCGTAAGTAATTGAGGCAGGTTTGTGACTTATTTAGGAAGCTTGATACTAATATGGCTGAGGTAGATCCTTGACCTGTAGAAAGTGGTCCGTCTGCACCAGGTCACAATATTATGGCATAATAAACTAGATGGTTGATAATTACTCCTCTTCCCCAGGTTACGAAGACCCACACGCTGAGGGAGACTTCCACTTCTGACGTGTGGATCACTGACCAGACCACCGTAGTGCTCCCTGTCACCCAGTACACCACCGACTGGGACTTCGTGTCCTCAGACCCCAACACCCGGACCTCTGTAGTGAGGGTCACCTCCACCCCGGTAAGGTCAAAGTAAATTGCTTCGGTGAGTCTCTTATGAGGAGTAGCTATAACCACTTGACCTAGTGGTTTTGCTTTCTATAACTCTCTACCGGAAATTAGTGCATTTCTTTACACTTTTCACAGATGTAAAGTAATTGGTGTTTTCTTGTGAAATTTTAAACCTCAAAATTTCGGCGTCGGTAGACTGCTGTTACAGCACACTAATTCTTCACAGGTTACAGCACACTAATTCTTCACAGGTCAACATTGTGACAGCGACGGAAGCAGTAGTTCCCGTCAGGACCCACGTGTCTGTGTTCACCAGCTTCCACACCACCACTACCATCCTCGAGTACTGGCAGAGCATCACCCACGTCTCCCTCGAACACCTGGTCAGTCTTCAGTTTGTCTCGTATACTAGTTGTCTACTTTCCATTATTAAACTACTGCTGGTAATAGAATTGAGTGAAATTCAATATCTCAATAAGTGGCTACGAAGGGTGATGTGGGAGATTTCTTGGTTTGTATCCTTTGTTGTGCTGATGTAGTGGTAACCTCGGTGGGTTGTGTAAAGACTTAACGGGTATATAACTTTGACTGATTCAATATAAATCCTCGACAGGTGGTGACCGTGGCGGATTACTCCACACAAGAGCTGGTGCAGGAGATCATCTCTACCACCACAGAGTTCGTCACCAGCACCACCACTTCTACCACCTTCGGGTATCACTAGTCTTATCACTTGCATGTTATCCTTGGTCACTACCTTCGGCTCTAATTATCTTGTCACTTGTATATTATCCTTAATAAATGTGTAAATTGATCCAGCTCTTTAACCTAACCTATTGTGGGACCTTTTATGAATTGCGTATTTTTAAGACTACGAGGTGAAGTCTGATAAATTCATCCAGTGTCTTGTCGTGGACATTATCGAAGATATCTACAGAGAATTCTAGATAAAATGATTAAGGAAAATACCTAATTGAGTTATAGCTTAAGGAATTTCGCCAAGTAACTACGTTTTGATTATGTCCAGCTTACGTCTTGGAGATGTTTGCTTGTAGCACATGGAGTAATGCAAGACAATCGACAATAACTGCTCATAGAGGTTGTCAGAGTAAATTACTTTTGATACGTGACGCGTATTGTTACCGTACCGTAATGAAATGGATCGAAATTTAAACCGTGTTGTTTCTGTTCACATCGTACTTCAACGCTGAAAACCTGCGCCTGGCTGGTCACTAATAACAGCGAACACGCTTCCTCTTCACACTAACAGCGGTGAGAACTGCGACTCGACGTGACAGACCTGATATTCTCATCACTTACCGACAGTCGTGGCCGATGTATACATATCATGGGTATCCTGAAGATGGGTATTGGTTGTTTTATATTGGTAGTGTTAGTATGTGAGAGGGGTGGAAAGGGTGTAGCTGGGTATGGGGGTCGTTGGTGTGGAGGAAGTTGTTGGGATGAGTAGGGAGTAATCCAATAACTCCCACAACGTCACAAACCCCACACGGTAATCGAGGGACCAAAATGGCTTCAGCTCGCAAGACAATCTTGTATTTGTCAGATTTACGCCACCGCTTGCTCCTCCATGTTGTAGTTTCCACTGAGTTTTCTTTATGGCTTCGAGCTTTTATTTTATCACGGGACGATGAGTTGTGATCGTCCTGGAAGCCATAACACTGTCTTGGACATTTAGTGGCTCGGAAACTGCTGTCCTGGGGAGAAAATCTGAGACGGGTTCTAACTTTGGCCGAGAGATGACGCCACTTGGTTTCCTATTACGAGGTCTTCCAGCTTCAGGAATGTCCTAAGTGGTGTTGCCTAGAGAATGGCTAACCTACTTGACCTAGCCCTGTCCCTTCTCAATCCATCAACAGCACATGACAATAATACGCTCCAGTGATTCTTACGTACAGTTCTCTCTCCCTCCTTACACCCCCCCACACACAGCGAGGACAGCTCCACGAGAACAGGGTCAAGAGGACGAATTTAACCACCTACAATAATTCCAGTTAAACCCGTTATATACTGTGCTGGTAATCGATATTTCACAACTATTAAAGTTCTGCCATTATCACTGCTCGAGTCCCAACCCAAAACAATATCATACGGTAATTGCTATTTCACCCTAACTCGTTACCCACCCCCCCCCCCCCATAAAAAATATAAATAAATGGATTTATCTTTTGTTTTTAAATTATTGTACACTTGGATTGTCTGTTAAATTTCTTTTAATATACCTGGAGGTGATTTTTTTGTTATTACTACTATTACCTGATCATCAGACCTTGCCTGATCTGAAATTACTCGTGTCAACAATTCACGACTGCAGTGTTATTACCCCTTGAAGGTTAGTCGAGGTGATATTCTGTTCACACGTTCAGAGTCACCATTGGAATGTTCTCTATTAAAGTACGTGTTAAATAGATTAGTTCTTGTGTGTGTGTCCCGTGGCTTCACACTGCCTCGATATATCATGACTCCGTCTGGAACTATTAATTATTGGAGCCTGTTGAGATAATGTCAAGGTTCATTTGACACGCATGACACCAGTGAAGCATTTTAGCGGTGCATTTGATAAGTGAATTCCTTCTAAGCAATTACAAGAGAATTATCACACCTGTACTTAACACTTGATCCTCAACCTGCGTTTGTAATCTAAGTAAACTTCTCGTATAGAACAAACCATAACATTTTACACCAGTCCCTCTTAAGACAATACCTGTAGTTTTATACTCGAGTCTACTTGTAGGTTCTAAGTACAGTATCTGGTCTGTGTCTGTTAAAATGCAATATGTGTTGAGTGTTTGATGTGGTGGGGTTATAAATTATGGTTTGATACATTGAACCGATTCTCTCTCACGTACTATACCAATCCACGCATCCTCCCCACTCACCTCACTTTCATTCTTCCTCCCTCCTCCTCACTCTCCTACTTCTTCCTCTCTCCTCCCCACTCACCTCCCTCTCATTCTTCCTTTCTCCTCCCCGCCATTCCTCTCCCAAGCCCTTCATAATCTATCTATATAAAACAAAAGACGACCTACAGTGATTATGGATCGACCAGCGGCCATCAGGACCAAGGCTGTTCGCTCCACCACTGTCACTAGGTCTGTTAGTGACTAAATCATGAATTGTACCAAGGAACACGCAAACCTAACCTAATTTAACCGAACCTAATCTAACACTAACCGAATTTCACTTGAACGCTAACCTAATTTAATGTTAATCCAATATAATCTACCCTAACTTAACCCAATCTAACCTAACCAAAACGAAACTATCCTAATCTAACCAAACCACCACGATATTGCAGACAATGTTGCAACGATGACAATATTCACTACTAAGACCATGCAACTGTTCAACAAAGTACATACAAACATCATCTCGTATACAACTTACTGTAAATTTAGTGGAAGGACTTGAGTTAACTCCGTGTCGTGTTGTGGTGGCGTCTTGTAAGAAAAGTTGTGAAGTTGTGGGCAAAGTTTGCTATTTTTTGTGATTGTGGTTAGTTAGCTCATTTTCCGCCTGTCTTGACTTAACTGAGGGTTGTTATATTACGTATGAGGGTATAATTGTGTTATTTTAAGCATGGGAACACCTGAAGATTAACCCCACCCCTTAGCCCCGCCCTTTAGCCCCGCCTCACGCCTATGCATTTTTTTTATTTCTCTTTAATACATCGATATTATATACAATTTTCTTTACATTTTATATTTCTTCATATTTTTCATCATCATTGACGTAAATAAATAAATAAAAAAATTTCTTCAAAACACAAACACCACATAATCCCCCCCCCCCTCCCCCCCACCACCCCCCTCACACCCCCCACCCAGAGAGAGAGAGAGACCTCCTTCTCTCTCTCTCTCTCTCTCTCTTCCTCCATCATCTACACCAAACTATCACCACCAATTCTTCCATTTCTTTTCCTATCTCTCAATTATCTCCCAGTTGTTATCTCCTCCCCTCTACCTATTAGTTACGGTTCCCCTATCTCATATTTCTTCTCACTTGGTTTATCAATCATCATCATCCCTCTCTTTATCTTATTTTTATCATTGGCTGTATTTTCGTCTTTTTTCTCCCCCATTTGCTTATTCATCTTTATCTGTTCTGTAATTATCTTAAGCTTTTCTTCGTTTCTTTTTGTTTATTTTCTTCTGTTTTTATTATGTTTTTCCTGGTTATATTTTTATTAGATTTGTCGTTTTTCATTATTTTTATTCCTATATTTTTTGTTATTCCTTATTTATTCTCATTTGTTTAATTTTTTCTGCCTTTATTCCATTTATTTTTCTTATGGATATTGATTTAATTTTCTATTTAATCTTTTCACTATTTTTATTCTTTTATTATGTCTTATTTAACTCTTCTTATTCTTCTTAATATATTTCTCTCTCTCTATCTTTTATTGTCTATTTTTATTATTATTTATTCATTATTTTTTCATTTTGTATTTCCACTTTTCATTGTCCATTTTTATTCTCTCTTGCTCTTCCATCTTCATTTTCTCTCTACCTTTTTCTCTTCCCTTTGTTATCTGTCTCTATTTTCTCACCTCGTGATTCATCTTCACCGTTCTTCATTCTCTATATTTATCTTATTTACCCTATCCACTCTCTCTCTCTCTCTCTCTCTATCTATCCATCTATCTCTTTCTCTTTCCCCTGATTCACTTTGTCCTTCATTTATCACCTTTTCTCCTGTCTCTCTCTCTCTCTCTCTCGTTCCCTCAGGTATTCCTTTCTCTCTGTCTCTCTGTTCATCATTTAGTTATTTCCCCCATCCCCCTCCTCGCTGTCTCTCTCTCTCTCTCCTTTATTCATTCTACCTGATTACTTTACGTTTTCCTATACCCATTAACACCGGGTCGTGGTATAAACTGATCTGGGTTCGTTTCATCTCGCTTTCTGCTGCAATATTTTCCTTTAGACCATCAGAGGGCAAACTACTGTAGAACTACGGACCCTCTGCCTGTTAGACATTATAGGTAATTAATTTATTATACGGTATAGTACATGATTTTTATATGGGAAGATAAGTTATAAAATTTGTTGAGTTTTCGAGTTATTTTGATGATATTGTTTACTTACTTACGTTAACACCACGTAATCATGCTCGACCAATCAGGGGAAGTCATTCTGTCACGTGGTAGATGCCAGTATGTCCAAAACGGTTGAATTAGGAAATGGTCAGTCAGTGTTTGTGTGTCAAAGGTGTTGTGTGTCAGAGTGGGAAGCCAGTGAACGTGTTTTGGTGAATACTGTAGCTGGTGTTGACATTTTCAAGGCCCATGGTGAATTGCTCCGTTCCTTCAGGTGGCCAGAGTGTAGTGTAGATAAAGAAAGGTAAGGTTAGTTATAGCTAGATTAGATAAAGTTCAATTTGGTTAAGTTAGGTTAGACTAGGGTCAGGTTTCCTTAGGTTCGGTTGGGTTAGTTTTATTCGCATGTTTACACGACAATTTCCCTCGACTTCAAAATTGTAAGGCGTGGGCGTGGGCGTGGGTGGGTGGGGGAGGGGGGGTTGACATCTCCATAACTATCCATTTCCACCACAAATGAAGGTCAGATTATCTTAAATCGTCATCAACAACATACGAAACAACTATTTTTCTTAGTGATTCCCGTACATGTTGTCTACTGAATCTGTACCTCTATCCACCGACCTATTTCTTCCCTCTATTGTTACTATCGGAAACATCAATAGTGTTTGTGTTTTTACTCGATTAATCAATAAGGGAGTTAATTAATGGACAGGTTGACAAGCATTCCCATCAATCAATTAAGGTGGTAATTATTAGATTGGGTGATGACCTCCTTCATCAATTAGTTAATCAGTGGATACAGTGACGCGTTGACCTCATAATGACCTCATAAATTGATAGATAGACCGTCATATCTCACAATCAACCCATCAATTAGTCATTCGGTGGACAGGACAGTGGTAATCAATGCCTCATTTCAATATTGAATGCTAGTGACATATTGAAATTCCTTTATGTGTACTGTATAATATTCCTTACCATTACCCCCCCCCCCCTCTCTCTCTCTCTCTCTCTCCCTCTCTCTCTCTCTCTCCCTCTCACCGTCATCTCCCTCATCAATGATTCACTCATCATTTCGTATTCATTACCACATTTTTTAAAATCCTCTTTCCTTCCCTGTTTACTCTTCTGTGCCTCTGTTTACTTTCTTTCTTATTTTTCTCCCTCATTCTCCCCCGTTCTCACCGCTTCCTGGTTTGCTTATCATCGTCATTAATTATCGTCTTTTTTTATACATTTCTCTAGTGTGTTATTTATCATTTGTTATCGTGGATTATTGTTGCATATTACTTTATGTTTTCTTCTCTTATTCCTTGTTTTATTGTAATTTATCCCTCTTCCTCGTTTATTATTGTTGTTTTTGTTATTTTGGGTTTTATTTCATCTCTATGTATTTTCTTCTTAGTTGTCTATTTCTGGTTTTTGTAATTTTTGTCTTATTCTTAGTTATTCATTAATTTTGTCTTATTGTAAGTTATTTTAAATTATTCCAATTCCCTTTTTTATTATCCCATTTTCTTCTACTGTTTAATGTTATTGTGGTTTTTCCTTTTTAGCTCTGATTTATTTTAATTTTCTGATCCACCAGTACCTTGATCCACCAGTACCTTGATCCACCAGCACCTTGATCCACCACCACCCTGATCCACCACCACCCTGATCCACCAGCACCTTGATCCACCAGCACCTTGATCCACCAGCACCTTGATCCACCAGCACCTTGATCCACCACCACCCTGATCCACCAGCACCTTGATCCACCAGCACCTTGATCCACCAGCACCTTGATCCACCAGCACCTTGATCCACCAGCACCTTGATCCACCAGCACCTTGATCCACCAACACCTTGATTCACCAGCACCTTGATCCACCACCACCTTGATCCACCAGCACCTTGATCCACCACCACCTTGATCCACCAGCACCTTGATCCACCAGCACCTTGATCCACCAGCACCCTGATCCACCAGCACCTTGATCCACCAGCACCTTGATCCACCACCACCCTGATCCACCAGCACCTTGATCCACCAGCACCTTGATCCACCAGCACCTTGATCCACCAGCACCTTGATCCACCTGGCAAGATCCAAATATTTTCCTCCGAGTGTCTGCCTCAGGGACCTCGCCTATATTTTTCTCTCTTGGGGGTAAATATTTTTCCCTTCTGTGTGTGTGTGTGTGTTTGGGAGATTGTCTCTTTCTCTCTCTCTCTTTTTATCCCTCTCTCTTTGTTTATCTCTCCTTTTTGGTTTCTCCTCATCTCTCTCTCTCTCTCTCTCTCTCTCTCTCTCTCTCCTCTGCTCTCTCTTTCTCTCATCTTTAATGCCCATTCACTGCTCTTCTTTCCAGGATACCTTTTGTCCTTCTTTCAGTTCATTCTCTTGTTCATCTTTCTTCTTTCCATTTTTATTATGTTATCCTTTTATCAGGCTTCTCCATTTATCAAAGGCAAGAGCTATTGTTTTCCTTCTTGTTCCATTTTTTGTTTTGTTTTTTACTATTTTTTTATCTTCGGCTTTTATTTTATTACTATTATTTTGCTAGTTTTATTTTTGTTGTTCGTCTTCTTCTGTTGTTGTTCTTCGTCTTTCATAATACACCTGTGCTTCCTGATACTAAATCATTATACACCTGTGCTTCCTGATACTCACTAAATCATTATATACCTGTGCTTCTTGATACTCACTAAATCATTATACACCTGTGCTTCCTGATACTTACTAAATCATTATATACCTGTGCTTCCTGATACTAAATCATTATACACCTGTGCTTCCTGATACTCACTAAATCATTATATACCTGTGCTTCTTGATACTCACTAAATCATTATACACCTGTGCTTCCTGATACTTACTAAATCATTATACACCTGTGCTTCTTGATACTCACTAAATCATTATACACCTGTGCTTCCTGATACTCACTAAATCATTATATACCTGTGCTTCCTGATACTCCCAAACATTACTAATTACTCCTTATCCCCCAAAACGTCTCGCCTGGCTTCCCTTCACTAATGTGGTGTTGTAAAGTCGGAGCTCTCGTGTTTACGCCTGAGAGACGCTGAATTACCCAGCCGGCGGAGCAATTAAATGTTAATTAGGCAGTTAGTGGAGAGCCGTGGTGACCTGCCTGAGTCATATTAAATCACTAAGGGGTTATACCTGAGGCTGACGTACACACACAAACACACACACACACACACACACACACACACACACACACTTTAGTTCACCAATCGTTATTTACGGTTGATAAAAATTGTACTTATAATAATAATAATAATAATAATAATAATAACTTTAGAAAATGGCACCATTCCCAAAGCACAAATTCCAAGCTGCTCCCCATGAATACCAAAAGAGACAGAGGCACCATTCCCACCATTCCCAGGGCACATATTCCTAGCAGACACCCTTGAGCACCATCACAGATAAAGGCACTATTACCAGCTTTAAGAAACTAGTTCAGTGTTACAAACGAAGCTCTTATTATTAGTGATACCTTGAAGCGGTCATGTTCAGGTCTTGGGCTGTGTATGTGTGTCTGTGTGTATGTTTGTGATTGTGTAGTCAAGATGCATCACCACCTCATATCTTCTTCTTTCACCCCTTCTTTCACCACTTAATTCACCCTTTCATTTACCCCTTCTTTCACCCTTACATTCACACCTGCTTTCACCCCTTCATTCACCCTCATTCGTCCCTTCTTTCACCCCTTCTTTCACCCTTTCATCCACCCTCATTCACCCTCATTCATCCTCTTTCACCCCCTTCATTCACCCTCTTTCGCCCTCTTCTTTCACCCCCCAAAAAACACCAAACAGTCACCAGTATATATAGAAGCTGTTTGCATTAACGTGGACAGTCTTGGCTTCATCACCATAGATATATACAACATACGCCAACATAACGACCTCCGAACACCATTGAGGAGACGTTAAGTAGACAACTACTCTCGTTACACCGGCAGTAGAGGAGCTGGGTACTGGAGAACAACATGGCTACTCTTGCCTACTTGGGTCATTATTATTTTAGAGGTGGTGGTGTGGATGGGGTGGGGGAGGTGGGGGTGTGTGGGGGTGGTGGTGGGTAGTGGTGGGTGTGGTCGGGAGGTAGGTGTTAGGATGTGGGGTGGTGGTGGTGGTAGGTGGTGTTGGGGGAAGTGGTGGTAGGTGGTGGTAGGGGAAGTAGTGGTAGGTGGTGGTGGGGGAAGTGGTGGTAGGTGGTGGTGGTGGGGAAGTGGGTATTGGGGGAAGTGGTGGTAAGTGGTGGTGGTGGGGGAAGTGGGTGTTGGGTGGGTGTTAGTGGTGGGGGAGTGAGGAGTATGAAGGGTGTTAGTAGTGGAGACTTGGAATAGTGGGGGTGTGGGGTGATGGGGAGGGGGGGTGAGGAGGTGTTAGTATTGGAGAATTTGTTGGTCTAGTATTAGTGGTAGGCTGTGGGCTGTAAACTATGGGTTATAAACTGTGGGGTGTGGGTTGTAAGACTGTGGGGCGTGGGCTATGAGCTCTAACAATAATAACATCAATAATAATAAACAACAGCAAAAAATAATAATAATAATAAAACCTGAAAAAAACAAAATTAAATGTATAAAAATAGAGAAGTTGAGGAAGCATCTTATAACCTGACGGGAGATGAATGAGGCATCGAATAAGGCGTTGATCCCGTACTGATGCTGAGAGGCGAAGACGTAGACACTAATGGTAAAATCGTGTTGGCTGTTTTGATGGAGTGGCTAGGAGGGGGGTGAGGGGGGGGGGGAAGAAGGAGGGATACAGAGAAGGAACATGCGAGCAAGATAGAGATCAAAACACAAGATGAAGGATAATTAGGAAGGAAGGAGGATAAGGAGAGACGAAAAAATAAAGAAGGAGGGGGGGAGAAGGAGTGTAAAAGTGATTGCAGAGGGAAGAAATAAATAGATAGAGAGAGAGAGAGAGAGAGAGTATCGGCCCTCCCCTCTCCCAGTCTTCCAATATTATCGGCAGTAACGGATGACTCGTCACAAAACCCGATGAGAAGTGACAGCTGGAGAGGAGGAGGCCAGGACAGACAGACAGATAGATATATAGACAGACAGACAGATAGATAGATAGATAGACAGACAAAAAAGACAGACAGAAAGCATTTAAATTTTTTCTCCTCGTGTCGTTTATTATTCAAAGCTTCATTAAGAGGAGCCAAAAGTTTTCCCCAAATACGTAACAAGTTGTGTGTTTTCCTCACCTGAGCTAAAACACCTGGGCGGTCTCTAATTACCTGAGGGGCGGCAGGTAGGGTGACATAGGTGAAGGGGAGATAGTTTAGTGTGTTGTAATGTGGGTTAGGATAGGCTAGGATAGGCGTTGTTGATTTAAATTCACGTACATGCACACAAACATTTACACACACACACACACACACTTTTAATGGCCAGCTTGAGACCTAAGGAGACCCCCTGGCCACTCTGGACTTTAAATGGCCAGACTGAGCCTCACATGGCCACTGGTCTAATAACAACAGCAGGACAATAAGAACTAAATCCTATGGCTTTTCCAATGGATTTACGTCAATAAGAGCAAACGCTACCCAGACAATTGTGTCATTCTTTTCACACAAATATTCCTAACATTAGTCACGGCCCGACGCTTCCTTGATCATTGTCAGTCATCCTAAATTGTTATTAACCCTTTGAGGAGGATGGCTTAACCCTTTAACGATGATGGTTTAACCCTTTGAGGATGATGTTTTAACCCTTTTAGGATGGTGGTTTAACCCTTTGGGAATGATGGTTTAACCCTTTGAGAATGATGTTTCAACCCTTTAAATATAATAGTTTTCGTCCACAAAGGGTTAACACCATGTAAGGGTTAACACCATGTAAGGGTTAACAACAAGAGGATAATTAGTACTAACAATTGTTAAGAGTACATGACCTCACCTCCTCCAAACTGGACACAAACACTCATACAGTCAACTCGTGGTGGCCAGAGACATCCAATTAACTCATCCAGCCAAGTCATCCAATCATCCACTAGCAGTGAGATGTATTTAACGTGAGGATTGCGGGGCGTTCTACCGTCCGTCAGCAACACAGGAAGCAGCAGGCGTAGCTACGTGTGTTATTGCTATGTTTCACGCCAGACTTATCCCCTCTCATACCTAAATTGAATCCGAGACTAACAGCGCGTCTCTTCTCCAAAGGCAAACTGACACCCAAACAAATATGAGACAGTTTCCCGCGTGTGTGTGTGTGTGTGTGTGCTTTGTTTTAATTTGTAACTTTTATTTAATTATATTCATGAATACGTTATTCATATCTTTATTTTCACACAGAGACAGAAGTATAAATATTCAAGCCTTGGTTCGGATATTAGCTCTTTCTTGAAGGTCCTCATCGTATGATCTCAAACGTTGCCAGCGAACACATAACTTCGTAGACTCCAAGACGGCAAACTCAGCCAGCGACCATACCATCAGCCACCTCACCTCGATGACTGCCGGACAAGTAACGTTTTTATCTATTTGCTGTTCAAGACTTAAAATTCTCAAAGAACCTTACGTCTTTTTATCCCTCATAAGTAAAGATATAAGGCCACTTCTAGCTGGTTGACTTAAGTTTAAAACACACAAATAACGTTCACAAAGTAGCAATGAGATTATACGAGAAACGCGTTTATTTTTACGAGCGTTGGTGACTGCAGCCCTGGACACTCTCATAGGCTTGTATATTGAACTTTCCTCGTAACTTGAAATTTAAGAAGTCGCCTCAATGTTTGGTTTTAGCTCAGATATGTAAATAGCTGCTAGTTAGGGGCAATAAATAGTTAGCGGCATTAACCAGTTAAGGGCATTGGCCAATTAAGGTGCATTAGCCAGTTAGGGGCATTAACCAGTTAAGGGCATTGACCAGTTAGAAGCATTAACCAGTTAGGGCATTAACCAGTTAAGGGCATTAACCAGTTAAGGGCATTAACCAGTTAGGGGCATTAACCAGTTAGGGGCATTAAATATTTAGGGACTTTAACCAGTTAGGGGCATTAACCAGTTAGGGGCATTAAATATTTAGGGACTTTAACCAGTTAGGGGCATTAACCAGTTAGGGGCATTAAATATTTAGGGACTTTAACCAGTTAGGGGCATTAACCAGTTAGGGGCATTAACCAGCTAAGGGCATTAACCAGTTAGGGCATTAACCAGGTAGGGGTCATAAACTAACATAAGAACCTTTTTAGGAACCTTTGAGAGTCTCTTTATTGTGTCACAACTAAGGAGAAATTCATCGATTCTCTCACACGTCGCCAGTCAGAGAAAAACTTGACTTAAGAAATTTTTGAGAATTTGTCTTAGTGTCGTTGCATAAGCGAGTCATTTCCTACGATCTTTTATCCCCAGTTAATGCAAAATAAATAAATAAATAAATACTAACTTCTGAGAATCCATTTTTGTTATAATTTCATTGAGTAAGTTACTAAGCTCTCAAACTCGAGAATTAATTTTTTTTTGTCGTATCTTAAGTGAGTTAATTACTAAGGTTCGGGATTATATATAATAAGTTACGAGTCTTTTGGGAATAAGGGATAAGATTTCTTCCATTTTTCCGGGTTTAGACGCCCATGTGACTCGGGTTGTAATAAGTGGTGGTCGTTCCGGGGTGAGGAGGGCGTCTGCTCGAGTAGTGGCTGAGCTTGGGTGATACTGAGAGGTCGCCTTCTGTCTGTGTGACCATCTGGAGGTTAGAGAGAGATGTTGGGTGAATGAGTGGAGTGGGAGGGAAGGGAGAGATAGGAGAAAGGGGGGAAAGGAGATATGGAAGAGAGGGAAAAAGAAATATAGAGATGGAAGGGAGAGAGAGAAAAAAAAATACAACGAAAGATAAAAATTAAGAAAATGCAAAGTAAATAAACAAAAAACAGAATTCGTCAGCAGTGTCATCACCACCAACTACCAAACGGTTGTTTACCCTCAACCTATCTCCCTGATTGGCCAGGATACCCCCTACCTAGTCCTCTTATTGGCCAAGTTATTTTCTATCTAGTGTTTTGATTGGCCAAGCGAGTGTAGAGGAAACCTAATCATATATATATAGGACAGGTGACAGAAACCTGGCAACTAGTCCATCTTTGACTCGTGTGTGCGTGCGTGTGTGTGCGTGTCCGGGCGTGTGTACGTGTTTATAATATATCGCCGCGTTCGTCTGTGTGTTCGTTCATCTCCCAGCGCCGTCTACTATAAGGTAATGTGCTGTTTGCTGTATCGTTGTGTTTATTAATACGAAATATTTTAGAATTGAATGTTTTGATTTTAAGAAGTGTAAAATGCGAAATGTCACGGTTAGGTCAAGTTTGTGTGGTTAGGTTATGTTAGGTTAGGTTAGAATTGGTAGAGGTGTGTGTGTGTGTGTCAGTGTGCGCGCGTGTGTCAGTGTGCGCGCGCGTGTGTGTGTCTGTGTGTGTGTGTGTGTGCAGTGTGCGCGCGCGTGTGTGTGTGTGTGTGTGTGTGTGATCGTTTGTGGAAATATCTTTTTATAGGTCACAAAGCCATTATATATCACCGATAATAACCTAACCTATCCTAGGTTATCTTCTAACCTATCCTAATCGATTCTAAACTATCCCCTATCCTAACTTATCCGTAAAAATAACATAAAACAACATATTTATCATGAAAAAAAAATTAAATCCCCCCGTCCCGAATCCTTCTTCACTCTAAACTAACAACAAACTAACCGCATCACAACCGCAAGCTAACCGCACCACCAGAGATTACACACATACTATTCCTTCCTTAATAACCGCAGGACACCGCAGCGGGTTTTGGTTGTGTCAGTGTTGGTCGCGGGGCAACTGCAATTACGACAGAGGTAATTGAAGTAATTTCCAGCCACAAAAAGGAGTTGATTGCCACAATATTCACTGTTTACGATGACAAAAGCAAGGCAGAATTAGCTCAAGGGGAAATCTCATTTGGCGCAGCGCGACGTGTGTGTGTGTGTAGAGAGAGAGAGAGAGAGAGAGAGAGAGAGAGAGAGAGAGAGTAAACATAAAGGTGAGGATACTAATTACGGGGGATGACTCAGGTACATAATAAGAGACGTGACCTACATGTGTTAAAAATATAAGAGGAATAATATTTTGAAGAAGGTAGAAAATGTTGTGGTGATGTCTCTCTCTCTCTCTCTCTCTCTCTCTCTTTATTTCCCTCTCACCTCACCCCCTGTCTCTCCCCCTGTCTCTATCTCTCCCCTTCACATTTTCTCTTTCTCTTTTCACTTCCTAAATCACTTCAGCCAGCCCACACCTTTCCATCAGATAATCCTGCTCCCTTCCCCCTCCTCTCCCTCTCTTCCCCCCCCCCCCCCAACAAGGGAGGTCTCAATGGTTGTAGCAAGAGACTGATGATGGTGTGACTTCTCTTGTCGTTTATTTCATCTTGACTACAGCACAAAGGTTCCCTGATAACACCTCGACCTACAAGAGAGAGAGAGAGACGGGGGGGGGGGGGGTAAGTTAGGTTAAGGTTAGGTTAGGTTAGGAGCAAGTTTAGTTTCAGATTAGGTTGTATTATGGATAGGTTAGGTTAGTTAGGTTAGGTTAAATTAAATTAAGCTAGAGTAGGAGTCGGTTAGTTCCGGGTTCAGCTATATTCGTGTTTGCTTAGATCTGGGTCCGGCTAGTTCCGGCTTGGCTTATATCCGGTACCGTGTATTAACCTTACTGCCTCTCTGTCACGAGGTAAATTAATAGCCCTTCTGATTAACCTAAGGTGTAAAAATTATCCACCATGGCGGGTTGAATCCATTATCCACCTACAGCAGCTATTGTTTACCGTGATGGATGAGGCAAGAGGTGGGGAGGGGATCGAACTCACGTCTCGTAGTGAGTAAATGATTACACTTCTACGCCTCTTTCCATCACTTCATTAGGGGCTTTTCGGGGGCTATTTGGGGACTGTTTAGGGTGACTGGTAGGGGCTGACCACATCTACAGTAAGGTGTTGTTGACCTCTGACCTGTAATGGGATAATTGAGTTTACTGTTTCATTTTCATTGTTTATTTGTTTTTTGTGGTTTGGAATTTCAGGAGTGGTTTGGTGTTTCGTTGTAAAGGTTTGGTGTTTCGTTGTATGGGTTCAGTGCTTCGTTATAGGGGTTCAGTGTTTCGCTATAGGGGTTCGGTGTTTCGTTGTAAGGGGTTCGGTGATTAATTTTCCTATTCAGAGTACGTATCGCGAGGCTGAT
Source organism: Homarus gammarus (assembly GCA_958450375.1). Taxonomy (NCBI): domain Eukaryota; kingdom Metazoa; phylum Arthropoda; class Malacostraca; order Decapoda; family Nephropidae; genus Homarus; species Homarus gammarus. Next base: position 43,598 of record CAUDMG010003088.1, on the reverse strand, counting down.
AGTAGTTTCATGATCTGGACCATAATGTGTTTGTCTGTGTGTTGAGATTCACTTTATATACACACACGAACAAAAAATAATCCACATAAATACAGACATACGAAAAAACTTACAAGCAAACCCATAAACGCACATTAATCCAAACACACAAAAAAAATCCACTTACCAACACCCCCCATACACACTTAAACAAACCCATACAAACACATAAAAATCACACGCACATACACTTTTTTCTTCTATCCCATCAAACAAACAAAAAGGAAGATGGTAATATTATTTGCATATATGAAGTCAGAAGCTCGACACAAAATATGATTACCACAAAGGACAAACACAGACCCAGAGACCGAGAATTGAATCACGTCTCCTTGTCTAAAAGTTATGGGAGAGTGTGAGGGCATTGGGTATGGTATGGGTCCGTAGGGAAGAATGTATGGTTGGTTTTGCAGGTAAGAATGTGTGGAGAGAGTCAGTAGGGAAGAATGTATGGTAGGTTTTGTAGGTAAGAATGTGTGGAGAGGGTCCGTAGGGAAGAATGTATGGTAGGTTTTGTAGGCAAGAATGTGTGGAGAGGGTCCGTAGGGAAGAATGTATGGTTGGTTTTGTAGGCAAGAATGTGTGGAGAGGGTCCGTAGGGAAGAATGTATGGTTGGTTTTGTAGGTAAGAATGTGTGGAGAGGGTCCGTGGGGAAGAATGTATGGTAGTTTTTGTAGGGAAGAATGTATGGTATGCTATGTTATTTTTTGTAGGTAAGATGTGTGAGGTATGGTGTGGTGAAGGTCCGTACGCATGAATGTATGGTAGGTTTCGTAAATAAGATTACAGTATGGTAGAGGTTTACAGAACTTACCTACAGACGCTACCATACCATAGGAGCTCAGACTTAGCATTGTTAAGTAGCCTCAAAATATACCACCTTTAAAGACTTATATAAAAGACTATAACATATATATAAGCCCGGTGACGTCAGGGATTAAGGCTATATTGGCCGTGTTCCCTGGGGCTATACTGCCTGAAATACCTTCCCATTGTATTAAAAGGTGTGAATCTATTTCTAAAAGGCGTGGATCAATTTTATAAAAGGTGTGGATATATTTCCCAGTGCAGGAATTATCAGTAAAATTTATGTGATCTTTTAAAATATCATAAAATAAATACGAAATAACAGGAGTGATTCTTCAGTAGTGCCCGGGATCGAACCAGCAACCCCTTAGAACAGGTGAGTATTATAACCACACAATCACCGCTCTCTCTCGTGGCGATAAAAGGTGTACTACATATATCCAGTTAATTTAATAGGTAATATAATATAATATACAGACTCCTCCTTAATTGTGTGTGCAGGTGTAAATTCCACGTTAATTAATAGGTGTATTGTCCATTTTAATTAGGTTAATAGATACTGTAGATATATTTCGCTTTAGCAATGTTATTCCAAGACACACACACACACACATACACACACACACACACACACACACTGGCACTAAATAGATGTTAATAATTTTCTTTCTGGACGGGGTATGCAGGTGACAGTCAGGTAATTAGTTTATATCATACCTTTAATGAGTAACATTACGAAAACAAATATAAAACTATGAACGAAAAAAAAAAAAGGACGTGTTTGATGGAATGAATTGAATATTTATGTGAAGGAAATGTGTTAATTAAGAGTGTTTTAGTTTTATGTGAAGGAAATGTGTTAATTAAGAGAGTGTTTTAGTTTTATGTGAAGGAAATACGTTAATGAAGAGTGTGTTTTAGGTGAATATGTTAGTTTTATGTGAATGAAGTGCGTTAATTAAGGGAGTGTTTTAGGCGAGTGTGTTTGTTTTATATGAAGTAAGTGCGTTAATTAAGAGTGTGTGTTTTACTTGAAGAATCTCCACCCCAGCTTATATTACCTGAAAATAACTCGCCTTAATATTTGGGAACGAGGAAGAGGAAAGAGAGGGAAAAGGAGTAATGAACACGAACACAAAAATACTACAATGTGCAGTTTTTATCTCACACACACACACACACACACACACATACACGACACAACTTTGTAATATAGCGGTATAGTTTGTCCCTGGCAGCTTAATACATGAGGACAGCACCTACCAAAATAATAGCAGAGGTAAGACACAGTAGGGAAGTTATCTCAAGAGCATTACAGAGAGAGTGGAACAAAAGAGCGATTTATTGTTGTGAGTTAATGTGGTGTTGATAACCGCGTGTGTGTGTGTGCGTGTGTGTGTGTGTGTGTGTGAGGCCCCTACAGACAGAGAGACAGAGACAGAAAGAAGAATAATAGATAAAGACAGACAGACAGAAAGACGATAAAAACAAAGACATTCAGACAGATAGAGGGACAGACAGACAGACAGACAGACAGAGGGACAGACAGATAGACAGACAGACAGAGAAGAGGGTAACGTAAAGATGGTGTGGTTTGCGGGTTGTAAATTTTCAGTGTGTCCTGGGGGAGGGGGGGGGGGTGATGGATAGATGGATTGATAGATAAATGTGAAAACTTAGGTCACACTCGTAACATGAGAGGTCAGGAGGATTTAGTGGTGGTGGATAATGTTTGTGGTAAGTGTTATTGGTGTGTGTGGTGTGGTGGTGGTGTGGTGGTGTGGTGTGGTGTAGACAGATAGACAAACACTACACCAACAACAATACGAGCCAACCTTAAAATATATATAACTACTTACTCCCTGAACGGAACAAAATATTAAATAAAATGAAACTCGACAAATTATACAAGAACACTCAAATGAAACTGTAGATAATTTACTCAAGATATAATAACATAGATAACGAAGCACAATTAACATCAGTGAAATTGTGGAGAGAAACTCGTAGACTCCGTATCAGAAAATTGCATAAATTATTGCAATGTAAATGTTGCAAGTAATGACCAGTGTAAATAGAGTGATTCATTTACTCTTTACATCTTTAACGTGTGTATGTGTGTGTGTGTGTGTGTGTGGGTGTGTGTGTGTGTTTGTCTGTGTGTGTGTGTGTGTGTTTGTGTGTGTGTGTGTGTGTGGTGTAATTATTGCTGTTATTAGTGTTTAAAGAATTATTCCTCTGATTATATTGTTATTATTTTTATTAATTTATTTGTATATTGTATTATTATTATTATTATTATTATTATTATTATTATACGTTGTTACAGGTGAGTTAACGAGACAATTAAGGTTAATTAAGATGTTATGATCTCGTTGGATTAACTAGATTTATGACGGTATATTTCTTCATCTGAATGATTAGATAAGATAAAGATACTAGGCGGTGATTAGGGTTATTAGTAGTAATTACGATTGCTACTATTACTGCTGCTTCTACTACTACTATTACTGCTGTTGCTACTACTACTACTACTACCCGGTAATAGTAATACTAATATCAAATTACGTTCACTTAACTCAGACAAACAAACTTCACAACAATAACATCTAAAAAAAAATAACAACAAAAACAAAATCAATAATAACATTAACACTAAAACAACGAAATAAAACAAAACCCAAATAAACCAAAAATGAATAAAACAATACATAAAACACCAAAATAATAAACCACACGAAATAAAACACCCAATAAAACAGTTAAAAAACACCAAATATAAAACACGAGAAATTAAAACCACGATATAAACCAGCCAAATAAAACAGAGACAGTAAGTTATTGACCAATATCCCAACCGTGTGTGTGTGTGTGTGTGTGTGTGACAATTGATTACACTCCGGGTATTTGTAACCTTCCATACTTTAACTTGCCGTTTCCAATTTGGTTCGACAGACAAAAATAAGGAGTTTCACGGATTTGGTAGTACTGCGAGGGAGGGGAGGGGGGAGGAGCGTTGATGTCTTGGTTGTGTTATTATTATGGAACAAACAATATTATTAGGGTTTGTGTGTTCTGGATGGTGGTTGTTGGTGATTGTGGTTGGTGTGGTGGTTGTTGTTGTTGATGGTGATTGTGGTTGGTGTGGTGGTTGTTGGTGATTGTGGTTGGTGTGGTGGTTGTTGTTGTTGATGGTGATTGTGGTTGGTGTGGTGGTTGTTGTTGTTGATGGTGATTGTCGTGGTTGGTGTGGTGGTTGTTGTTGTTGATGGTGATTGGGTTGGGTAGTGTTGGTGTGTGGTGGTGTGGTGTGTTGTTGATGGTATGTGGTTGGGTGGTTGTGTTGTGGTAATTGCGGTTGGTGTGGTGGTTGTTGTTGATGGTGATTGTGGTGTGGTGGTTGTTGTTGTTGATGGTAATTGTGGTTGGTGGTGGTTGTTGTTGTTGATGGTGATTGTGGCTGGTGTGGTGGTTGTTGTTGTTGATCGTACTGGTTGTAGTTAATATTTACTCTTGTTGTTTGTAAGAAATTACTTAAATATTATATAATGAAAAAAAAAATCCACCTTCTATAATTCCTACCATTAAATAATCCGCAAGTCAATTATATTACACTATAAGTATATAATAACATACAAAATACCAGGACAAGATTATCGAGTAATATTTTTCAAGGTATCTAAAAAAAAAAATAATTCTGGTTGAGCGGCAGTTATGAAATTATATCAATTATAACTAAAACTTTTATTTAGAGTTATATTACTGTTCTCGGTTTCATGGACCAATTTAAAATGGATTATGAAATTGTTGAATGTAATTTGTAATTTTTTGGGGTGACACAAGTCTACAGTATGGCCAGAAGAGATAGATGAATAGAAAGATGGATGGTTGGATAAATGGATAGTTAGATAGATGGATAGTTAGATAGATGGGCATATGAGTAGATAAGTGTTGAGGCACACACACACACACACACACACACTACATACATACATACATACATAAAGGCAGACTCATAAAAACAGACACAGACGACCTAAAAACCCCGTCCACCTCTCTCAAGCTTTGAAGGGCCGGACATTGATCCAACTAGCGTCTCTAGGGAAGGAGGCCCACCCAGACGTCTGAACCAAACCCCGAACCCGAACCCCTGAACTCTGAATCCCCAATACCGAAACAACGAATTCCTAACATCTGAATCCAGAACACCGAATCCCTGAACATCGTATCTTTGAATCCATGACTGAACCCTGAAACCTCAATCACGAATCCTTAAGCTCTGAACCCCGAACCCTTTACGGAGACAATGGAATACCTATCTATAAATTAAGAACTTTATCACTATTTATGATATGTGCATCAGCTATAACTATTATTATCCTTATTGAAAAACTGTGTATGAGTGTGTGTGTGTCCAAAGTTAGGTCAGACTAAGAGACAGGTTGAGTGATCGTGGTCAAACTTCCCCGTTGTGTACATGACAGGATGATCTTGGCTAAATTTGGGGGAGTGTTTCTCTCTCTCTCTCTCTCTCTCTCTCTCTCTCTCTCTCTCTCTCTCTCTCTCTCTATAGGCTGGGTTGAATGGCCTATCAGCCCTGCTTCACATTTTCCAAATTCTCTCCTTCGAAATTACCCCAAAGTCAAAATTAATTCTCGTTTAAGCTTAGCGTGATCCAGCATTCCTGTCGAGGGGGAGGGGGGGGGGGTGTAGCTTTTGATAGTGATCCTTTGAACCTTTTAAAAAGTGAATCTCTGATCATTGAACTTTTGAACCTTTGAACTTTTGGACCTCTGAACTTTTGGACCTCTGAACTTTTGGACCTCTAAACTTCTGAACCTTTGAAACCCTGATTGCCCCCCCCCCCCCACACACACACTCACACCTTCATCATCATCATTAAGTGAAACCAGACCTTTACGTCTTGCTTAAAGTAGAGAGATAGGTAAAGTATTGATAGTGTGTTCGTTATGGGAAGGTGAAGTGAGGTAGGGAGGTGAGGAAAGGAGAGGTGAGGAAAAGTGAGGTGAGGTAGGGAGGTGAGGAAAAGTGAGGTGAGGTAGGGAGGTCATGGAAGGTGAGGTGGGGTAGGGAGGTGAGGAAAGGTGAGGTGGGGTAGGGAGGTCATGGAAGGTGAGGTGGGGTAGGGAGGTGAGGAAAGGTGAGGTGGGGTAGGAGGGATGATGGTGTAGAGAGAAGAGGAGTGGAAGGGGATGGAGAGGATGAGAAGGGATGGTGGTATCAGGAGGGAAGATGAGGATGGGTGAGGATAGAGGATAGAGGGTAGGGTAGGGTAATATGGTATGTTATTGGAAGAAGGGAGGTGAGGAGAGGATAGGAGGGAAAGGGGTATTAAATGAGAGATTAGTGAAAAGAAGAAAGAGAGAGAGATAAAGAGGACAACAATAAACAAGACAACAATACCACAACAAGAAAACCACACAACTACAACAGATCAATAACAGTATGATAACAGGAGAACAACACATAAACAACAGATCTTCAACAACAGGAAAACAGGAGGACAACAGATCTTCAACAACAGTAGGAGGACAACATTACAGGCAGACGGGGACGATAGCTATTAATCTTGTCTTGTACAACACTAATTTCCCTTGTGAGTTACACCACTGTCTCTACCCTTAATATATTAGCTCTCCCTACTATGATAACCTACCCCAGTATGATAACCTGCCTCCCCCTCAGTATAATAACCTCCCCCAGTATGATAACCTCCCCCCCTCAGTATAATAACCTCCCCCAGTATGATAACCTCCCCCCTCTGTATAATAACCTCCCCCAGTATGATAACCTGCCCCCCTCAGTATAATAACTTCCCCCAGTATGATAACCTCCCCCCCTCAGTATAATAACCTCCCCTAGTATGATAACCTGCCCCCCTCAGTATAATAACTTTCCCCAGTATGATAACCACCTTTAGTGTGATAACCTCCCCTCGGTCTAACACCCTCCGTCTAGTATGATTGATAACCATTCAATACACTTGATATATTAGGTTTGACGTAACTCATTTTATATACGCTTAGTTTTGACAGGTATTCTTAGATATACGTATTTTAGACAGGTATGCTTGGGTGTCTGTCTGTCTAACTGTCTGTCCGTTCCTGTTGACAGTATACCAATAGATTCGGTTTATGTACTTTGTTTTAGGTCAAGACAGCCTCTGTGTCTCCTGGGCCAAGCGGTATGACTGGGGTACACATTCCTTCATCATAGAGACCAGTTTGATTAATAACCCGACAATGTTATTCTCCGTGGAATATATTTGACAACATTTCCTCTTAAGAACTTATTTTATGTAACCTGTATATGTCTGTCGGTTTAAATCACAGCTCATGGGAGTTAGATCTAAGACATGAGGGTTTATATTCTGATACAATATATTTTGCAGGACGGTGTTATTCTTTGTGGTTTATTATTTTATTAAACCATTTCTTGATAAACCATTGAATGTGTGTAGTCAGGGAGGCATCTGTTAGCTCTTAGACACTACATAAAATACCTGATAATGTTTAATTGGTAATAGAGAGATATCCTGTTAGGTAGTTCACGCCGACCAGGATATATCATCGTTATTTTTCACGTATACTCGCTTTATTTACATGTCTAGCTCGTGGGTAGCATCTGGTAGAGTTCTGCTATACCTCGCAACTGTCTGGGTACATTCACCGAGGCATTTAATTTACAAGGAGGTATTTTTATTACCATCAGCCAGGCGGTTCGTTTGAGTATTGTTGATTCATTTCAGAGTAATTCAGGTTCACGTATTTTATTTTTATTTATTTGTTTGTGTATTAATTATATTTTTCGAAACAAACTAGAATATTAGATTAGTTTAATTGTCAAAAAAGTGTATTATTTTAGTTTATGTCTCAGTTTCTCTCATCTTCTCTCAGTTTCTCTCAGAATAACAACTCCTCTCATCTCACACTGTTGTTGTTGTTTGTATTTCATTTAGACTCATTTCTCAGCAAGACATAGTGTGTGTGTGTGTGTGTGTGTGTTCATTCATCCATCCTAGAACCAATCCCAGTCGCACACACACACACACACACAGACACACACACACACAAAACTCCCTTCCTCTCACTCAAGCCATCGACGTTTTCCCCGGGATATATTTAATCTACAAGACGGAACCATTTTTAACCCAGTCTCCTCGTCGAAATAGGATCCTCAGTTTTATTGCGGCTCCCTGGGCGAACTATTTACTTCCACACCTCAGGGGATTGGCGGACCATCTGTCACTCTGATAGGTTCTTGTGTGGTGATGTTGCTGCTCCTCTTAGCGACTGACGGAGGGGGGAAGAAGGCAGAAGGAGGAGGAGGAAGGGTGGGGAGGGAGGAAATTAAATGGACACACGTTAAGTGGGTGTTCGTTATCGGGTGTTCATTATCGGGTGTTCGTTAATTGGATGTTCGTTAAGAGGGTTCTAGTTATGTCGGTGTTCGTTAAGAGGGTGTATGTTAAGAGGGTATTCGCTTATCAGGTGTTCGTTAATCTGGTGTTCGTTAAGCGGAAGTATAGGTTAAACGAACACTTGACTGTACTTACCCTCGCCTCTTCACATTACAATCACATACTGTTGTCGCCTCTAGTGTGTGTTGCAGTATATAAAGACACTTGGTTTTATGCTCTCTGCTCCTAATGGTCCAGCTGGGTTGTAATCTCGCTCGCTGGTGATACATTTAACAGCATTTGCCTCCAACACTTGTGCTGTTGGTGATGGTGCTGTTTCTGTGTGCTGTGTTAACACTTTTAGCTGTTTGGGGGTTCTGGTGCTGTTCCTTTGTGCTGTGCTAACGTTTTTAGCTGTTGTGGTAGTTCTGGTGCTGTTAATGTATGCTGTGTTAACGTTTTTAGCTGTTATGGTAGTGCTGGTGCTGTTAATGTATGCTGTATTGACTTTTTAACCTGTTATAATAGAGACACTGTTCCTATCAGATATGTGTCCGATATTAGACACGACGATCCAACCTCCCAAACATTTCGCTGAACATTATCTCTCGTGGGTAATGCTGTCACGACCTTACTATCCCGCCTGATAGCTGTTGTAATCTCCCAACACTTAATCGTCCCCCACCACCTGGTTATACCGTGTTGTCTCGTCTGGTTTGGTCTTACATTAGTACATTATCTGGAGGTCCTGTGCTGTGGATGATTTTCGATTGGAAGAATATTACTTTGTGGTTCATGTATATTATTTTGTGGGTGTGTTTGTCTTATGTGGTTTATTGTTTGTTTCTATATTTGTTTGGTTTCAGGTTTAACTTCATAATCCTGTGTATTAAGTCGAGTTCCCTGAAAGAACATGTGTGGATATTTCTACTTGTTGTTTTGGCATTTTCTTGTAATTTTCTTCACTTATATTTCTTATTCTTACTATTATTCTCCTCCTTCGTTGATGTTTCTTTCTCCTCTGACTCGCCCAACACAGAAGTAAACAAAACATCGTGTATTTTCAATATTCTTTTTTATTGTTATGGAATTAAAGTTAAAAATAAATAAATATAAAAAATATTCGAATACATCTTCTGTATTTATATTTTAAACATAGGTGTATAACCATCTGTTTCGCTTTAATTGATGCTATTAAAATATACAAAGGGAGTATTGCCTTTGACATAAGAGTTATTTATTCAGTACAGTAACTCATCGCATATTGAATTGAAACAGTTTATTTATCCAGAAAAACACAGATACAGAGTGGATAATAATAACAATATTAACACGGCTGAGCCAGTTGAGAACCTGAGCTCTCCTGTAGGCACCTGATATATACTATACATTTATCTCAAGGAAGTATTATGTAACATTTAGTATCATCTGGAATAGTACAATAGCATGGTGGTAATATGAACATCTCATAATGTTACTACGGTTATCACTTCAATATTTATTTATTTTATTTATTTTTTATTTTTTTATATTATAAGTATATACATAAATTACAGTGGAATTGAACACATAAGTATAATGAGGGAGCAGTACAACATGGGCTGTACAGTATTAAGGTTGAACAAGAGGACAGAGCTGCCAGGATTACGTCTAGTTGGCAAATATTTTTATTGCAATAATAATTTCTTATCTATTTACATGATAATTTCCGATAAAACGGTTTTGATGGTACAATAAAAGCAGGTACTGTAAATATAGTAAGTGTTACAAGAAATATTAATACTTGAGAGATGATTTAAAGGAAGGGAGCGTTAGTCTTTGCTCGGATGGGTGGGGGTAAGTTGTTCCACACCTTCACTCTACAGATATTTGGTATTACTGTTATTACACATCAACAAAGTGTGCTCAAAGTTCCAATAATTTTTCCCTGACGTAAACGAAGAATATGATTAAAGAGCACTATCATTATTACACATCAACAAAGTCTATTATAAATTCCAATATTTATTTTTGCCTGAATTTAGACTCACACGTTTATAGAAGCATTATTATTGTTGAGAGTTCTAATAATTCTTTATAGAACTTCTAAATATACTTCTTTGAATAGCACTATTATAACCCATCAACAATTGGTTTGAAAAGTTCCAATATTTTTGGCTTTAACATAAACCATATTTTAATTAGTCGTATCATTATTACACGACAACAAACTTTACAAAAAAAATATAATATATTTTTGATTCTACGTGTAAACAAATATTAATACCACCACTACCAGCACTACCACCACCACGATTACCACCACTACTACCACCACCACGATTACCACCACTACTACCACCACCACGATTACCACCCCTACCACCACAATACGTCACTAACAGCACTCCCCACTCCCCCCCTCCCCTCCATTCCAATCCCCCCCCCAGTCACCCCCCCCCCAGTAGTACCCCTAAAACACAGCCTTTCACAACAAAACGAGTGGAAAACCCTGAGTATTAACACTACCCCGCCAGCTATTGTGGACGACCCCAGGTGCTGTAAACACAATTCACGTTATAACTTTATACATGGACGGAAAATGTGGATAGTTGTGTTTATACAAGCGTATGCCACTGAATTTCTACGAATGTTTTTTTTATTTTAATGTTTGGGGGTAACATTTCTCGTGTGTTTATGTTTATCGGTGTTTTTTTTTGTATATGTGATTAAGCCTAGATTGTTTGGTTTGTTTATTATGTGTGTGTTTGTTTGTGTTTAACCTTAAGTAACAATTATTTATGTAACTTAATCCCATTTTAGTTAATCTTCTGTAATTTATGTAGTGTTTATTCTCCGGGTAAATTAAACAGCAAGTGACCCGCATTTACGTAAAAGAGTAAATAAGACGATTATTATTTTTATTGTTGCTTACCTGTTGAAAAATAATGGAATTGTTAGGAGTGAAAGGAAAATAAATAATAGGAAAGCAGGTGAATGGAAAGGTTTTATTTCTCTATAGGTGGATCGTCTTTCTTTCTTTCTTTCTTTCTTTCTTATCCTCCCTTACCCCTATCCTTACCCTAAATTTCCTCCACCTCTAACCACCTCCTCTTCCACCCTTACCCACCTCCTCTTCCACCCTTACCTACCTCCTCCTCCAGCCCTACCCACCTCCTCTTCCACCCTTACCCACCTCCTCCTCCACCCCTACCCACCTCCTCCTCCACCCCTACCCACCTCCTCCTCCACCCCTACCTACCTCCTCCACCCCTACCCACCTCCTCCTCCACTCCTACATACCTCCTCCTCCTCCTTCACCTCTACCCATCACCTCTTCAACCTCACTTTAACAAGAATTGATAAAAGTCTTGAGAATCTGCTCGAACTCTTCCAGCTCTATATTGGTGACTCGAGTACTCCTTGAACTCACGTGAAGGGGGATCTGAACAGGTGAACGGGACCACTTCACCTTCAGGAGGGTCTGTGCGAGTGTTTGTCTTAAGTCAATTTAGTGTCTCAATAAGTGTTGGCTTTCTTGAGCACTATGAATTAAGGCCCTTGAATGGTGAGGTGATTTGATCCTGCCAGTACAATGTCGAGAGAGAGATAGAGAGAGAGAGAGAGAGAGAGATAGAGAGAGAGAGAGTCATTACACTATCACCCATACCCATAAAGGTCATTTTTACACAAGACCACCACAAACATCACCGCATATTGAACTGTTCCATTATACCAGCAACAACAACAGTAACATCTCTCTCAATGGAACACAAGTAGCAGTAGCATCTCTCTCAATGGCTATTACATTATATATATCTCTTATACAATAGCTATATCCTCATGGGGTACTTATATTACCAGTAGACACGTGTACAGAGTTGGTAATGTCCGTGTGTGTGTTTGGTTCGTGTAAAGGAGCAATATCGGCCATCTTGAGGGGTATTGGATCGTAGGTTTGCGTGAGAATGAAGTGTTTTATTTTTTGTCTGTTTTATTTATTTTTTTTAAGAGTGGGTAAACAATATTGTGTGTTTTTTTTTTTATTCTAATGAGATATGTGAACAGACAGACAGACAGACAGACAGACAGATTACCGACCGACCATCCACTAGACTTCTATCAGGACTCGCTTAACTTTGGGTGCCAGAAGTAATTTGTGTTACTTCACTGACTAGAACATGTGGTTGTAACTCAGTCCTACCTACACCTACCTACCTACCTACACCTACCTACCTACCTACACCTACCTACCTACCTATACCTACCTATACCGACCTACCTATAAAAGAGAAGTAGGTAGGTAGATCTTTCACCTCCATTTTCTTTCCTCAGTAGGGTAAATTTTTATGATTATTTCTTATTATTATTTACAGCCAAAAGAAACATGTTTATATTTAATGTAGGAACACACACACACACACACACACACACATACACACACATACGAGGAAGTTGTGATATTAGTGATCACAATGCAATCATGGCGCTGAGAGAGAGGTACAGTTAGATTGTCCTGGTTATATATATATATAAGAGAGAGTGAGAGAGTAACGTTTCAAGAAGATTGCAAACGTTTAAGCTCGATCACTCAAACAGAAATCTTGGTATTATCTGAAAACGTTGATGGACTGGTGAAGTGGTGTGAGTGTTGGAGAATAGGAGGGAGAAGATGGTGGTGTGAGTGTTGGAGAATAGGAGGGAGAAGATGGTGGTGTGAGTGTTGGAGAATAGGAGGGAGAAGATGGTGGTGTGAGTGTTGGAGAATAGGAGGGAGAAGATGGTGGTGTGAGTGTTGGAGAATAGGAGGGGGAAGAAATGATGTTTTAACCATGAAGAGGCGATGTTACTCTACTCTTAAGTCTTAGGGGAGTAGAAGAAGTGTTTGGGCAAGACACACATACACACGACCCCCTGCCCCCACACACGCCCCCTCCTCCCACACACACGACCCCCTGCCCCCACACACGCCCCCTCCTCCCACACACACGACCCCCTGCCCCCACACACGCCCCCTTCTCCCACACACACGGCGGCAACACAGTAAGATTGCTGAGAATATAGAGAGAGGGAGAATGTGAGAGGTGGAGGAGCCGGGGTAATGGAACTCTGGGATATTGCCACATGCTGGAGACACACTTTTACAGCCTGAGTCAATACGTCCGCTGTTGTCTCTGGCGAAGGAGGTTGTAGTGGCCTAGTGGAGATGAGGCACACACACACACACAGACACACACAGACACACACACACACACAGACACACACACACACACACACACACACACACACACAGACACACACACACACACACACACACACACACACACACACACAAGGGGGGTTGGGAATGTGTGGTTCCTGTTAATTTGTGTGTGGGAGGGAGGGAGGGAGGGAGGTCATGGTAGTGAGAGAGAGAGGAGGGAGGGAATGAGGGAAGAAAATGGGTTGTGTTGGAGTATGAAGGAGAGAAGGAGTGAGGGAAGGAGGGCCCCAGATGTGATAAAGTGTCACAGGATCTAAATTTAGAGGATCCTGAAGGATGTTAAGGAGTTATATGAGAGAGAACAAACAGCTACTCAACCAGACGGTGCCGTGATGGGAGAGGAGGAAGGGGAAGTGGAAGGGGAGGAGGAGGAAGAGGTGGAAGACGACGAGGAAGAGGTGGAAGGGGAGGAGGAGGCTACAGTGAGAGATACGGTTGAATAAGATCAGTTAACAGAGAGAGAGAGAGAGAGAGAGAGAGAGAGAGAGACGTCGAATAAACCAAATTAACAACAACTGGAGATTATATTCAAGTGTTGTTTTGGTGAATTAATCGAAGGTAAACGTCAACTCCTTCAACCAAAGCGTCTTATACGTCACCTCACTAGCCACCCATACACAACAGGTCACTCAGCCAGCCAAGACACAGGTCACTCAGCCACCCATACACAACAGGTCACTCAGCCAGCCATACACAACAGGTCACTCAGCCAACAGGTCACTCAGCCAACAGGTCACTCAGCCACCCATACACAACAGGTCACTCAGCCAACAGGTCACTCAGCCACCCATACACAACAGGTCACTCAGCCAGCCAAGACACAGGATCGTAACTCTTGCAACATCAATATTCATGAAATTCTTAGTAGTAAACATGAAAGAAGCAACACGCTGTGAGTTGGTCCATCGCCATAATACAGTAGTGCAAATAACACACACGTACACACCCACATACATGACACACACACACACACACACACACATATGCAATGATTTTCTTTGTGGTTGGGACTAGAAATGTATAACAGAAGCAAGGAGTAATTTGTTATTCAAGTATAAAGTAACTATCAACCAATACACACACACACACACACTGTACATATAAATGATTACCTTTTCCCATGTAACTCGGGCAGGTGATCTGAGCAGAGGCGTGTTAACATTGATCGTAAACAACTGGTGTAATAGGAGGAAGTAATGTATATCTTCCGTTAGTTTAATCCACAGAGAGAGAGAGAGAGAGAGAGAGAGAGAGAGAGAGAGAGAGAGAGAGAGAGAGAGAGAGAGAGAGAGAGCGAGCTAGCAGTAACCTCTGAGAATATATGATATTAGGAACTTGAATGTTGCTCTTGTGTCATTCGAAGTAATAGTAATGCAAACGAAGCAGACGACTCCACTAAGCATGTACTGTAAAGTGATTTGTGTGTGTGTGTGTGTGTGTGTGTGTGTGTGTTATGATTCACTTTGTATACTGTACAGGAAAGTTAAAAATATATGTGAAGATATTTCTACTTGTTGTCTTAGCAGTTGATTATCACATTCTACACTCACATTATCCTCACTATTAATGGGTTACTTTTCCCCTTAACCCCACATAATAAGAGACCCTTATATACCATTACCTTCTCGGTACTACAATCAGGACGTGTGTCGGTATAACACCAACGGTACTATATGTGGGTCATGTGTTAATACAGAAGCAAGAATTGACTCTTTCCATGGACTATTACGCTGCTACACACCATTACACTCCGTCTTTGTTAAGGATTACAGGCAGTGAGCAGAGATGTGTAATGTCTACCATGGCCTTTCTGGATATAACATTACATTACATCGCTTGTTATTATTTACCCCCACAACAGAAAGGCTCATAGGATTTGTAATATATTTTTCTGTATCTCAATTATCTCTAGAACAGAAAGACGATTTTTGAGAAAATTTAGATTTTTTTCTTTCAAAATCTCTAAGGTAAAAACGTTAAGGCATTATATTCTAGGGATTAATTCATAATACTAAAGGGGTTTAATCATCATACTTAAGGTGTTAAATCCTCATACCCAAGAGATTAAATCATCATACACAATGGATTAAATCATCATATTCAAGGAGTTAAAAATCATCATTCTCAAATGGTTAAAATCATTTGACTTAAAGTGTTAAATCACATATTCAAGAGATTAACCGATAAAGCTACACTATTTGACTTATGCAGAAGCCAAGAAACAAAATACTATTAACTATATTTCCTAACTCCCTTAACATTACCAGTACAGATAGACCAATCCCCTCCTGTTGTCACACCTGAGCGCAAGAACAATTAACGTAGGTGTGTTCAATTACCTTTACGGGGAATAACAGTAACAGAAGGACAGTTATTAGTAGTTACCTGAACAAGAATAATAATACGTACATTAACTGGGTACAATAGTAATGGGTCCTTAATGTAATGGGTTTATAGCAAGTGGAACAAGAGGCAAATTGGAAGTACAAATTAGGCTTAGTAGTAATAATTGGTACTGTGAATGGGACAGTACAAAGCGTCATAGATATTTATATTGGGTATATGATATGTATATAAATCACTAGTGTGTGTGTGTGTGTGTGTGTGTGTGTTTCCTTGCACCATACATAGACTAAAGGAAAAAAAATGGGATATATTATCAGTTAACGGAAGCTTATCAACTAGCACAAACACACAAACACACGGACATACAAACATACAAACATACAAATACACAGACACCCAAACATATAAACACACAGACATATAAACACACAAACATATAAACACACATACATACAAACACACAAACATATAAACATACAAACACACAAACATATTAACACACAAACAAACACACTACTGAGTATCATCGAGTTCCATGAAGGAAATACTTAACATGTTAATGGCAGCTCACACTCGACTCCACTCATACTTCTTGGAGTTATAACTTCTCCAACTTCTTTCTCTGGATACTACTCATAAGTCGTCCTCGAGGGTCTAATCACTCGAGGAAGTGTTATCTCTAATTACCTACTTCCCTCTGAAAGCATCGTACTTTTAAAGAGCTCGTCCTCGAAGCTCTCTCTCGAGTATTAGGTACAGTACATCTTGGACGCAAAGAGATCGTTTGTCTAAGTAATGAAGGTATCTGTAAGGACAGTGTTTTGTGCTGTGGACGTATAGAGAGAGAGAGAGAGAGAGAGAGAGAGAGAGTACACATCCAAGGTAATGTAAACAAATAATATAAATAGGGTAGCGTCACCATGGCAACATAATGAATCACCTCCGTAACGACCAATAGGAAGCAAGATGTCTACAGTGTTGCCAATCCTGTCTATCTCTTGTCGTTTATTTCTGTTTATTTTTATCGTTATTATTGTTGGTGTTGTTGATCTTGTTATTATTATTATTGTTGTTGTTGTTGTTATTATGAATCCTCTCACACATTAACCTACACCAACATATTCACCTGCATCATTAGCCACCTTTTCGGGGACCATTAACCTCGTCGGCAAAAAAGGTGTTCAACCCATTAGTTACTGGACTCCGAATATTGTTAGGTACTGTACACACCTTCATGGTTACCCAGCCGTGTGTGTGTGTGTGTGTGTGTGTGTGTTGTTTAGGACATGAAACGTATTTAGCAGCATTCCCTAGATTTACACAACCTCCCACTGAGCTGAAGTATTACCGAATGTTTCCAGTTATTCGTTCACTTGCAAAATCTTTATTAAACACATAACGATATGAATAATTTTTCTTGATACAGATGAAATTTGCAATAGATTTTCGTATTAAGACAAGGCTCGTGTTTAGCAACCTCCGCTTGACTCAGAGGGAACACACACACACACACACACACACACACACACACACACACACACACACACACGCACGCGAGCGCTAGGTACCCACGCGAAAACCCCAAAAAATCAAAAAAGCTTGTCCCGGGCATCACCATCAAAGGCCTGGCTGCAGCAAATTGGTGGACATCGTGGAAATCTGTATTCGTTTCATACACGAGCGGTGATTTGGCCTGAATGGGGGGAGCTGATGGGTTGTTTGAGCTGGTGAACCCCGAAAATACCTCCAAAAATGAAGGACTTTCTTGACGCTGACCGATAGTGGGAGTGGTGGTGGTGGCGAGTGTGGTGGTGGTAGTGGAGGTGGAGGTGAGTGTACAGGTGAGGGTGGTGGTGGTAGAGGTGGTGGTGGTGGTGATGGTGAGTGTGGAGCTCCTCCTACCGGCTGGTGTGAGAATTAACACCAACTCTTATAATTGTCATGTGTGCAAAATTGACTCTTTTTGGGGGGGAGGGTAGAACCTACATAAGCCCTCGTGTGTGTGTGTGTGCACCTACTGTACTGCACACACACTACACTAAAATACACTTCTTATTATTGTTAGCTGACATCTTTTATTCAGATGTGTAACATGAGAATATTCCATTAGTGACGTCAGTGGAATATTCCATTAGTGATGTCAGGGGAATATTCCATTAGTGACGTCAGAAGAACATTCATTAGTGACCTCAGCTTCTGTTCACCCTGTTCAAGGCCTCTGGTTAAAGTGAACATAAACATTTCTAAATAATTGTATCATAAAGTGACCTTTGACCCAGTGTCCTCATGTATACCAACAGCTCAGGAATACATTACTTACTGCTTCCATCTGTTGCACCGAGTGAGTCACACAACATGTATCATATTCGAAACTGTCTCACTGTGTATTAGAACCAAACCTGAAATGATTCGTACCTTCAAAGAGCTCTAAATATATTCACTGTCTCAAAGTACTACAGTGAGCAGTTCATACTACGTACAGTTTACATGTGTATTAAATTTGAACATGTGTATTTGAACAGACGTAATAATATTCGATGCTTCGAACCGACACAGTAAGACATGAACACAAATTTTACTGAATTAAAATCTAGTCAAATGTGATTTCGAGTAAACCTGAATGTATTATTCGTTGCTTCAAACTCATACAGCGAACAGTTCACTCAACCTGCGGGTATTCTAACGTGTGTATCCAAATAACAATAAACATATTCGCTGCTTCAAATTGGTACACAAAATAATTCATACAACTTGAGCTGTTTTGTCTTAAATTATTGTTTAGTTAAATCAACATTAATTTATTCTCGGCTTCGGATTACAACACTTGACACTGAACACAACAAGGGTGAAACATTTCTGTGTTAAATAAATAAGACACAACTGAAGCTATTAACCATGAGGATATTATCTGACATAACAGAGGGGCTACTTACGCCACATAGACACCACTTGACACCACATAGACATTATCTGACACCACATAGACACCATCTGACACCATTTGACACC
Organism: Homarus gammarus; assembly: GCA_958450375.1. Lineage (NCBI taxonomy): Eukaryota > Metazoa > Arthropoda > Malacostraca > Decapoda > Nephropidae > Homarus > Homarus gammarus. The sequence continues at coordinate 24,734 of CAUDMG010003088.1, read as the reverse complement.
ACAGAGGGGCTACTTACACCACATAGATACCACTTGACACCACATACACACCACATACACACCATCTGACACCATATAGACGTTACCAACACCACAATATCAACTGACACCAATATAGAACCAATTACCACAACTTGAAGAGAAAGTATTGAGTGAGGAGGGTAAAGGTGTGTAAGGGGGTAGGAGGGGGTAAAGGGGGGCAAGAAGGTGTAAGGGGGTAAGAGGGGGGTAAGGGGGTTTAAGGGGGGTAAGAGAGGGTAAACCACCTGTTAATGGCACCCCGAGCATCACTAACTACCACGGTAAGGGTTCTCTGGAAAGCCTCAAGCGCCATTAAACTGCTTCACTTGACCTAGGTGGGTGTTAGTGTTATGGTTAGTGGCGCTGTTGTTGGCACCGTTAACGTCAGTATTATTGTTGGTAATACAGGTACTATACGTGAGGTGTTCTATAACTCTTGATATTAATTTAGATGGGAGTGTTGTTGTTAATTTGTTATTGTTATTGTTGTTGTTAGTTTTGTTAATGGTGTTAAGTTTATTTCTGTTGTTGTTAATTTTTTATTATTATTGTTGTTGTTAGTTTTGTTTGTGGTGTTAAGTTTATTTCTGTTGTTGTTAATTTTATTGTTAAGTTTATTATTGTTGTTGGTAATTGTTTTATTCATTTCAGTGTTATTATTATTATTTTTGAGAAAGTGTAACCTCTATTTAGCGAATTAATTGGAAAGGGAAGTCTTCTAAATCAAGAGTCCGTTATATTGAGGGTCTGTTATATCAAGGGTCCACTATATCAAGGGTCCTTTATATCGAGGGATCATTGTAATAACATCACTTTTACATCACCTAACCTCATAACTCATAAACAACAACATGTATTCAAACACCGAACACCTCAAAAAACTGGTTAGTATCAGCTTGTGTGTGTGTATGTGTGTGTGTGTGTGTGTGTATGTGTGTGTGTGTGTGTGTGTGTGTGTGTGTGTGTATATGTCTGTATGTGTATGTGTGAGAGAGAGAAAAAAAGAGAGAGAGAGAGAGGGGTGGTGACTGGTCTACATGATACAGCCTGACAGCTAACTAAAAAGTCTACGGTCCTGGCTTGCCACATTTCACTACATCGTGGGTAGTGAAATGTGACATGGTGGCACCGTAGAGTTTTTCGTGACATGTATGCAGTAGTAGTAGTAGTAGTAGTATCCACATGTGTGTGTGTGTGTGTGTGTGTGTGTGTGTGTGTGTGTATGTTAATAGTGTGTTAGCTTGAGGCTCTGTTTAGCACATCAGAGGAGCTATGGTAAAGGTGGTAGGTGTAAGGTGAGGTGAAGGATGAATTATTTGTTGTATTCTGTATGTAAATTGTAGGGATGTGAGGGAGTGTGATGGGGGGGTGTGTAGGGGGATGTGTTAGGTGTGTGTGTGTGTGTAGGAGGAGGGTAGGGGTGGGTGGTGTGTGTCTGGGGGGGTGAGATGGGGTGTGGGTCGGGTAGGTGTGTATAAGGGAGGTGATGGTGTGTATAAGGTGGTTAGGAGTATGGTAGGAAGGGATGAGGAGCAGGACGAAGGAAAAGAGGAATACTGTAATAGGTAGAGAGGGAGAGAGAGAGAGAAGGATGAAGGTGAGAGACAGGGAGGATGAGGGAGGGAGAATAATAGGAAGGATGGAAAGGGGTCAGAGGGTAAGATTAGTTTAGGGAAATGAGTGTAAGAAAGGAGATGAGAGATCTATTGAGAGTAGAGCCCTAGGGGAGCTTATTAGAGCGCCAGTGGAGGAGCTCAATTGATAGTAGAGCGCTAGTCAATAGTAGTAATAATAGTAATAATAATAATAATAATAATAATATCACAATACATTCAGAAGTATATATAAATAATTACTTAAGTCTGTAATATCGTCTAAAGTTAAAATAAAAACAATTAACACAGAAGAAAATGAATACAAAAGGGAAACACAATAGAGTGAAATAAAGATCTGAAATGGAAGAAAAAAATAATAATCCAGTTAGTTGGATATTTCATATTTGGGCTGAAAACTGCAACCACATTATGCAGACACGCAATTTTATTTGGCAAATTGTGGAACTCTCCCATGGCCTGGCTTAATACTCTCCCTCTCCCTCTCACTCTCCCCCTCTCTCACTCTCCCCCTCTCTCACTCTCCCTCTCACTCTCCCCTCTCTCACTCTCCCCCTCTCTCACTCTCCCCCTCTCTCACTCCCTTTCTCTCTCCCCCCTCTCTCACTCTCCCCCTTTTACTCTCCCCCTCTCACTCCCCCCTCTCACTTCCCTCTCCCTTTTTCTAAGTAATTTATGTATATGTATACATCACGCATCTCTCTATATGTGTGTGTATGTATATATGTATCAAATATGCATCACTATGTGGGTGTATAGGCTTCTCAATAAGCAATTTGTGTGTGAGTATATAATATGTGTCTCTATATAAGTGTATATTTATACCTGTATGTATATGGATGCGTATAAGTATCTGTGTGTGTGTGTGTATCTCTATATGTGTGTATATGTGTTTCTGTATGTATGTATTAAGCTGTTATACTCATTAATGCTCGGACATGACAAATGGTTTCCGGCTGAGCCAATTTTCACTAAACGAGTAACATTTGTGTCAGATGAGACCCTGTTAACTCTCTCTCTCTCTCTCTCTCTCTCTCTCTCTCTCTCTCTCTCTCTCTCTCTCTCTCTCTCTCACCAACAAGGGATGACCTCACCTTAACTGAACTTCAAGATGGCTGGGACTCCTCTTTAAGACTCTAGATGTGTGATGATGATTATTTTCTGTGAATGTTTGACGATGACTGTGTAAGTGAAGCCTCTCTCTCTCTCTCTCTCTGTCTCTCTCTCTCTCTCTCTCTCTCTCTCTCTCTCTCTCTCTCTCTCTCTCTCTCACACATACCATCAATATCGACACCTCTTTAATGAGCAGCCAGTGAGACACATAACCAGATATGTCTCATTATCTCTCACACCTGAGGCATATTGAGCCATTTAATGCTTCAGGTAAGACATAATTACTAAGACGAGACATTGGAAGGTGATTGGTGTATGACTTTGTATGTGTGTGTGTGTGTGTGTGTGTGTGTGTTAAATACCTTCTTCTTTAATGGTCTTGTTGTTGTTATTATGCTCATCATCGTATCAACACCAACTAACACTATCATCTGCACCACCCCCCCCCCTCCCTCCCACACCTACACACACCTACACACACCTACACACACCTAAACACACCTACACACACCTACACACACATGTATTGGTGTCCGTGATTGACCAGTCATTGACCTCCTGGTAAGCTTGAAGCAGCACAATGATCAGCTTAAGTCTCTCAGTATCTCCCGACGCGTCTCTTAGTGGGAGAGCTGTAGGTGTGGAGAGGGGGGGGGGGCGTGTGTGGGTGGGTGGGTGGGGTGGGGTGGGGTGGGAGGATGTTTGTGTGTGTGTAGGTGTATGTGTGTATATACAGTATGCATAACTATGTGTGGGTGTACGTGTATTATTTTATTTTTCCTCAATTATTCATACATTTCTCTCCAAATTAAACCTAAAACAGACAAATAATAAACCTTAAGGTACGTATTTGTCCAGGTATTATATCCTGGTTTTACGTGATTGTTTTTAAGGTGTTTTAACAGGTAACTGAGATTAGTTCCTATGCGTGTTTTATTCTCGTTTATTTGTGTGTGTGTGTGTGTGTGTGTGTGTGTGTGTGTGTGTGTGTGTGTGTATGTCTCGTTTGTTCTGTCTATGTGTCTGTTTTTGTTCCTGTGTATATATCCACTTCCATCACTACCACCACTACCACTACTACCCCCACTACCACCACTATCACTACTACCACTACTACCACCACTACCACTACTACCACCACTACCACTACCACCATCTCCCCAGCACCATCATTTACCTACACCACCCACCACTCACTACCACCCCTACCACCCACCCCTACCACCCACCCCTGCCACCCACCTCTACCACCCACCCCTACCACCCATCCCCACCACCCACCCCTGCCACCCACTCACTACCACCCACCCCTACCACCCACACCTGCCACCCACTCACTACCACCACCACCCACCCCTACCACCCACCCCTGCCACCCACTCACTACCACTCACCCCTACCACCCACCCCTGCCACCCACCCCTGCCACCCACCCCTGCCACCCAACCCTACCACCCACCCCTGCCACCCACCCCCTACCACCCACCCCTGCCACCCACCCCTACCACCCACCCCTACCACCCACCACCCACCCCTACCACCCACCACCCACCCCTACCATCCACCCCTGCCACCCACTCACTACCACCACCACCCACCCCAACCACCCACCCCTGCCACCCACTCACTACCACCCACCCCTGCCACCCAACCCTGCCACCCACTCACTACCACCCACCCCCACCACCCACCCCTGCCACCCACCCCTGCCACCCACTCACTACCACCCACCCCTGCCACCCACTGACTACCACCCACCCCCACCACCCACCCCTACCACCCACCCCTGCCACCCACTCACTACCACCACCACCCACCCACCACCCACCTCCTAATCTCCCAACAATCTAGACTAACAACAGTTCAGATAAATATGGAGAGAACTTTAGGAATTTAATTTGCATAATGAACTTCAATATACATAACGAAGTACCATGAAACCTGAGCTCCATCTTTGACCTGAACGAGCTCACCTGAAGCCCAAACTTACCAATATGTAATTAATTAAGACAGGTAAACATCACACTACGTATATATGAAATATTTAAAAACTTAATCTTAATCGTAAAGTGAGATAATTAGAATCAAGTTTATATTATAGATGAATAGGTGTATAATTATTGGGATTATATTGTTTTTTTCTATAATTTAGCTATTTTTTTTAGAATTAGATAAAGAATTATGGCCTTTAGATATTGCATTGCATCTTTAATCACGACTTTTTACCTGTTTCTGTTAACAATGGTCTTAAGTTAACATTACTGGCAATTAAGGTGTTTATTGCACACCTGAGAGAAATAATGTTACCTGGGATAGTGTAATTACAGTCATGGGAGTAGAGGAAACGAGAGCACTGTGTTTTTGAAGGCATTTAATTAACTCAAAAAGATTATTACAGGTGAGTATGTTAGTACAGGTGAACAGAGCATAGGTAGGGATGATAGTACACATGTAAAGATTGTATGAGTGATGGGTATTGTTGAGCTTAGGTTAGGTTAGGTTAGGTTAGGTGAGGTTGGGGTTAGGTTAGGTTACCTTAGGGTGGGTTAGATTAGGTTACGTTAGGCTGGGATAAGTTAGGTTTGGTCAGGATACATTTTTTTTAAGTTAGGTTAGATTAGGATAGTTTAGGTTAAGTTAAATAAGGTACATACAGGTGAGTACAGCCAGTAATTACCGGAACATATAGGTAAGGACAGGTAACTTTCACTAGGGTAAATAATAGTATAATATATAACATCACTTCAGGCTATATACATAATTATTTTATACTGTAATTCTGATTTAACTCACTTGATTAGTTAAGCCAGCAGGTAACAGCAGACGAGTACACCTGAGGGACTAACACACATACATACGTTAACTGAATTATTACGAGTTATTTACATTTTAAAAGTTAAGTCTTGGTTAAAGGTTAGTTTAGGCAAGTTAATTAAATAGGTTAAGGGAAGAAGGTTTATAAACTGTCTGTCTGTCTGTCTGTCTGTCTGTCTGTCGGCAATGTAAATCCCCAATAATTTTAAACAGTAATTGTCCCTCACTTTTAACCATTTCATAAAGTTGGTCGTCATTTGGGAGTCATTTACAACAAACATTAACAGTTAATTGTTTCATATTCACCTAAACGAAGTAAAAGTTAATTACCAAAGTTAATAAATAAAATAATATTATGTTTTAAATAATTGACAACAACAACATAAAATATCCTACTACTACTACTATTACTGTTACTACTACTACTACTACTTATAATAATAACAACAATAACAATAATAATAATAACAAAAATAATATTAATAAAAATAATAATAATAAAGTAGCCACTAAAATAAAAATAAGGGAATAAATAAATATACAAATAATAAAAATATCAAATAAAAGCTTTTTTTTTTTTTACAATCTCCAAACACCAAAAGAATTTATTTAAGACTAACTCAATTTCAGCATTTTTTTTAGGGAGGGGAAGGAGGGGGGGGGGGGGTAATTTACGTCGTCCTGTATGGAAATTCAGTGAGAATTTTTCAATGCTAACTAGATCTACTGAAACCTCTCCCTCCTTCCTTCCTTCCTTAACCTTACCACAAAAATATGTCTACTGGGTTAATATTTTTTGTGGTTTAAATTGACTCGTGTTTTTGTTTAGGAGTTTTTGTTTTGTCACCCTACCCTACCCTATCCCACCCCACCCTACTCTACCCTACCCTATCCCACCCCACCCTACTCTACCCTACCCTATCCCATCCTACCCTACCCTACCCTACCCTACCCTACCCTACCCTATCCCACCCCACCCTACTCTACCCTACCCTATCCCACCCTACCCTACCCTACCCTACCCTACCCTACCCTATCCCACCCCACCCTACTCTACCCTACCCTACCCTACCCTACCCTACCCTACCCTACCCCACCCCACTCCACCTTACTCTACCCTACCCTATCCCACCCCACCCTACTCTACCCTACCCTACCCTACCCTACCCTCTCAACTAACAATATATATAAACTGGAAACTCTTAAGAAAGCAACAAATGTATACGTATATAAATAATGATAAGGCTGATATAACCATTTATCTGTTAACAATATGTGTATAGTAACAATGCGTGGCCTGATTATACGGTGCTTTAAACTGCTCACGGCAACCCCCCCCCCCCCCACACACACACACATCACTAACATTATCATTGCCCAAATGTTTATATTCAATAAATTATGTTTAATGTCATAAGGTTTAATATATTCAGATGTTTTAATTCACACTGGACCTTAACAACACGAGGAAGAGATTAATGTTATTATATATTAACTATATTAATGTGTTTAGTTATGTTGAATTGAATTATTAAATCTCTGAGAGTGTTGGTGGGACAGTGTGGATTAATGT
>CAUDMG010003088.1:100-10100 GCA_958450375.1 Homarus gammarus | reverse complement strand
ACAGAATCCTCTCAATATCGGACAAGATTTGCAAGAATTAGTCCGGTATTGAGAGGGTTTACTGATTATTAGTTATTTCGGGTCAATTGTGGTAATATAGCAAAGAATTCAGTGTTATATGAAACAGTTGTGGACGTGTGTGTGTGTGTGTGTGTGTGTGTGTGTGTGTGTGTGTGTGTGTGTGTGTGTGAGTGAGTGTGATATAACTCATCGTCTTTTTAAAGTTGTCATCTACACACACACACACACACCAACATGTACTTAAAACAATAATAATTTTTTCTTAACAACACGTTCCTCAACAGTCTCCGGAGAGTCATTCTAGGAAGGCAGTCACCAGTACAGGAGTCTCAGATTATAGTCTCTTAATTAAAGAAACTTGTAACTTAATGAGCATCTCGACACAGTCACTTAACATATGTAGGTCGTGGGTTAGGGGTTAGAATAGGTCAGAGGTCAGGGTAGGTCAGGGTAGGTCAGGATAGACTAGGATAGGTCAGGGTAGGTCAGGATAGACTAGGATAGGTCAGGGTAGGTCAGGATAGACTAGGATAGGTCAGGGTAGGATCAGAAGGCAGGTCAGGGGGACAAAATCTAGGTGGTATGCAATTTCACAGGTTAGAAAATATATCATCCATTCCCCGCTCAAAGACCTTCCATAAAAAAAAAATCGCATTCATACGTAAATTACCTAGTTGGGGGAGAGGGTATGAGAGGGGGGAGAGGATAGGGGGAGGTGTGGAGAGGGTGGGGGGTAGGATAGGGGAGATGGGGGTAAACTAAAAGACCAAAGCGAAAAGGTGAATGCGCCGCTCGACAGACACTCCATCATTGGGTAGAGAGGTGTAGTACTAATTAGGGACTCGTAGCCCCTACTTCCAACAGGTGAAAATAACAAACTCTAAAGAAATGTTAAAAATGATCTTTCCTTTTGACGAGGGTGATGGTGGAGGAGGGGAGGAGGTAGGGGATAGGTGGGGAATAAAGGGGGGGTAGGTGGGGTGGAGGGGTAGGAAGGGGTAGGTGGTGGGGGGGGGGGTTGTAGGTGAGGGGCTTAGGATTTTATTTTTGTTTTCTTTTTCAACTTTATCTCCAGCCTTTACACAGGTTAATTAATGTTACATAATCACCTTTTACCTGTTTACTCTCCCAGCCACACCTGTACACTCAGTCACACCTATACTTTCTCCCAGCCACACCTATACACTCCTAGCCACACCTAATATTAAACAACAGATGAGTGAAGAAACGACCAGAATATGAAAGTTAAATTAATTTTCTACGAACCAGTAATTCTCGATTGCTACCAGAAGCCATTTAATCTCAGTATGAAATATGATGAAACCTCTGATATCGGTGTCAATGTCCCCAGAGCCATTTATTCGTCTCTTGAAAAATTCTAAGTTAATTTATTCTTGGTGAAAATGATCTTAGGAGCCATTTTTTCCCATTGAAAAGTGTTCGATGAGATATTGTTTGATATGAATGCTGGGAAGCCATTTACCACCAGTTTAAAGGTCAACTCAATAAATTCTTGGTGTAAACATCTCAAAGGCCATTTTCTTCTATACGAACGTCTTAAATTAAGGCCATTTTAACCCCTAGTAAAAAAATAGTTTCGAAATCATATTAGTCGTAAACAAACGTCTGAAAAAAGAAGAATATTTATCACAGAAAATACAAAAGTCACCATTTACCTCTGACAGGAACACACAATAGAGCCATTTATCTTTATCAGGAAGGTTTCAAAGACCATTTATCCTCTAGTATGAATGTATAAGAAGCCATTTAACCCCTGGCTTAACCACTGACCTGAAATTCCTCTCTGCATTGGGAACTTGAAGGCGAAAAAGACTACAGTAAACCGGTTCTTTCACTTCACACCTTGGTAGAGAATGGGCGTCTGGAGGTGATGGTTCAGTCTCGAGGTCCACCATTAGTGTCAGGTCCGCCTCTCACAGCCCAGACGGTGGCATGTATTTTTCTTTCCTTTTTTTTCTTCTTTATTTGACGTCGATATACTGAGTTGAGTGAGTGAGAGAAACTGTGCTGATAACTATGTGTGTTGGGGTGTGTTGGGGGTGTGTTGGAGTGGGTTGGAGTGTGTTGGGGTGTGTTGGGGTGTGTTGGAATGTGTTGGGGTGTGTTGGGGTGTGTTGGGGGTGTGTTGGAGTGGGTTTTGGGGTGTGTGTTGTTGCATGTGGTGATTTATGTTTGTGTGTTAGGGTGTGTGAGTGGGGGGGGGGGTGTATATGTCTGTGTAAATACAGTGTAACGGTGTAGGCAGGTGTATCCGTCCTCCTCTCACAGTGTACCTGGCAGGATGGGGTGTAGGAGGAGGAGGAGGAGGAGGGGGAGGGGGAGGAAGGGGAGGAGGAAGGGGAGGAGGAGGCCATCAAGTGCTACACTCTACCACATATTTTACACACGAGTACAGATTCAAGTTTGGCCAATTAAGTTCCTAGAAATAACACGAAGGGGAAAGGGAAGAAGAGGAGGGAAGAAGAAGAGGGAAAGAGAGAAAAATGGATAATAATTACATTGGGAGAGACAACCAAATACACACACACAAAAAATTATCCAAGAAAATATAAAAAAATGCGAATAAAATTAAATAAGCTACGATTCTGTGTTCTGAAACTTCATCACCACAACCATCGATTTATTTTATATTTTTTTTTTACTTCACAAATTAATACATCATCTCTCTCTCTCTCTCTCTCTCTCTCTCTCTCTCTCTCTCTCTCTCTCTCTCTCTCTCTCTCTCTCTCTCTTCACCATCACCTAACACACACATCTTACTTTATTTTCCACGTCACCTCGATCACTTCTGCCACCAGAGGACTTTATAAAACCTGGGTGAGAGACGCCCCATCCCACCTCCTCTTCCTACACATCCACCTCCCTCCCATTACCTCCTCCTTCACATCCACCTCCCACATCCACCTCCTCCTTCACATCCACCTCCCACATCCACCTCCTCCTTCACATCCACCTCCCACACCTCCTCCTTCACATCCACCTCCCACATCCACCTCCTCCTTCACATCCACCACAACACCAGGAAATGTTTTAGTCCTTGTGTTTGTTTTCATTGATACCACTGAGTCATTCACCTGAGTTCTTGTCCTACGTGATTCCTTCATTAACACTTATGGGTTCAAGTTATAATTGGACCTAAGTTCTAATCGGACCACATTCCTAATAGGGACCACTCTTGATGGTCTCTAAATTCCAATAGGTTTCCTTCCTTTAAACTCTCGCTCTTACCGTCTTCCTACATGCTTCCTACTCTCCCTCCTACCTCCTGCCTCCCCCCTTCCTTCCTAACCCCCCTCCCATTCTCCCTCCCTCCCTATTACCGCCCTCCCTCCCTACCGCCCTCCTACTACGCCCTCCCTCCACCTCCCTCCCTACCGCCCTCCCGCCCTACGCCCTCCCTCCACCGCCCTCCCTCCCTCCCTCCCCTACCTCCCTCCCTCCCTACCGCCCTCCCTCCCTGCAAGCCTCAGTGAGCACATCACATCATCAAACGCTCCTCTCACCGCACACACACACACACACACACACACACACACATTCACCAACAGTAAACAATAATCTTTTGTCTTTAATGGTCGACAGTACAACAGGTAAGGCACGAGTCCTCCAGGTGTTATGTGTTCAGGTGAGAGGCTGTATTGATGACCTTTTGGAGCCCATAAGAGAGAGAGAGAGAGAGAGAGAGAGAGAGAGAGAGAGAGAGAGAGAGTATAATCTCCTCTCATTAACAAGAAACACGGGTATTCATTTCTCAGAAGCTTTACTTAATACACCAGAGAGCTGATATAATACCTCGAGTGTTGTGTTATTATTCAGAGTCCATAAAACATCACCAGACTTATTTGTATATAAACTAATTATTTTTCACGTTAACATTAAACCCTAAGACTTCATATGAGAGGTTTGACAGCACGACAGGTTAGGTTAGGTTAGGTTAGGTAAGGTAAAAAGTCCTTTATGATGTTATTCAGTATTAATTAAAGTCTAGAGAAATGTATACACCTGACCTGTTTCTCTCAATACTTGTAACACCTGTCTCACTCAACGCTGTAACACCTGTCTCACTCAACACCTGTAACACCTGCCTCACTCAACACCTGCAACACCTGCCTCACTCAACACCTGTAACACCTGTCTCACTCAACACCTGTAACACCTGCCTCACTCAACACCTGTAACACCTGTCTCACTCAACACCTGTAACACCTGCCTCAGTCAACACCTGTAACACCTGTCTCACCCAACACCTGCACCATCAACAGGTACAGTAATCACCCTCTTGTCCCCACACACACGGTACAGTAAGAGGAGGCTACAGACCATCACAGACTCTCATACATACACTTGCCAACTCCTCTCTCGTTGTGTATTCATAATATTCAATTTATTCATGGATTCTCGGCCACTTGAGACGAACCACTTGTACACTCTTTAAGGTAAACTATGTCTCGTTCTGTTTACATCCTTCACGAGTTTACTTACAAAGTCTTTATTTTAAGGTTTATAAGTAAAAATCTCCCGAGCAGCGTGAGGTCGTGTTAAGAGTTCCTATTGGGTGTATGAGTTTGACAATTATTAATGTATTATTTGAGTTTGTAGGAGTGTGTAGTGTTGTGGAGGAACTGTCTGTCTGTCTGTCTGTCTGTCTGTCCTCCTCAGTCTCTCCCTACTGTCCTCCTCTTCTATCTCCTTCCCACCCCTCTCAGTCCTTTCCTCCTCTCTCTCTCTCTCTCTCTCTCTCTCTCAAAACAGTATTTACTCTCCCCATTTTCCGCATTATTTTTCATCATAAGGGATGTTATTTAAAGTCAATTACCACTTTATAATCACCCGCGATTGATGTGTGTGGGTGTGTGTGTGTGTGTGGGTGTGTGTGATCAACAGCTCTACATAGAGAAACGGGAGAGGTGTGTGTATGATTACCCCGACACTGCTCTCGTATCTAAGTATGGGTCACATAAATGATTTTTTTTATAGCTGGAACATTGGTTTTAATATGAATTATATCAGAATAAAAACATTTAAAACTCTCTATGATACCATGAATAATATTTGTAAATAACTGTTAAATGTAGAGTAATAAAACTGTTAAATAAATGATAAAATTAAAAAAATCCTCCTCAAGTATATGACCCGTAAATAGATGTCGCCAAATGTTGACAAAAGGCTCCCGAGGAAATTGGTTCTTAACTACACACATTAAGTAGTAAACAAGTAAACAACATTACTACCATTAACCTCTGTTACGTTATTGGTTTCCTTAGCTACAGATTACAATGTCTATTTACGGTGACGTAGGGACATAAGCGGGTTTTAAGATGCAATTGTGCGTTAAGTGGCATAGTTTAGGGTTCCATTGTCGATAATTAGTCTTTGTTCTGTCAACGTCACTAGTCCAGCACTGTCGAGGCTGTGTTATGGTGGAGGGAAACATGTTACCTTTGTGAGTAACGTGATTAATTACAGGTGTTTTGTTTGGGGAAGTAGAGAGGAGGAGGAGGAGGAGAGAGAGGAGGAAGGGAGTAGAGAGGAAAAGGGAAGTAGGGGGGAGGAGGAAAAGGGGAGGAAAGAGGGAAGTAGAGAGAGGAGGAGCAGGAGAGAGGTAGAAAGAGGAGAAAGAGAGAAGTAGAGAGGAGGAGGAGGAGGAGGAGGAGGGAAGAAAATAGAGAAGGAAGTAAAGCGGGGAAACAGGGAAGCAGAGAAGGGAGGAGAAAAGTAGCGAGGAGGAGGAGGAGAGCAGGAAGAGAGAGTAGAGAGGAGGTGGAGAAGACCATATCAACACATCATAAAAAAAAACATAATACCTATAATCACATTGGTATAATTAATGACTGTTTTTGGAGCCTAATTACACGTTATTAGACTAAACGCTCATGGAGTTACGATGGTTGAGTTATTTGGAATCATAGTTGAGTATACCAGGGAAATGAGTACAATATTTGAGTACACCAACGAAACGAGTACAATATTAGTTAATTTTTTATTCATTGTTGTTGAGTTTAGTTTCAATTTGCATTATCATAGACCCAAGGACGCGTTTAATGCAACATTTTGGCAACATAACAGTGTATTAAAGTTTGTTTTTGGAGGTAAATTGCCTCTGTTAGAACATCATCACGGGGTACATGAGGCTAAATTTACATTAACATAAAGCCAAGGATATTGCTGGACCACGTTTGTCGGCTAAAAAATTGTTGATATGAACATTTATTTTTGGCTCTGTGAAGTAATGTTTCTTTTTTTTTTATATGTAGTGTTAGTTAATTTATACATCCGGCCGTGTATTAACTCTTAAACGATGTCCGGCTACTAATACTGGTCAGAGCAGGGGAGGGGAGAGGGGAGGACAGTCGACAGAAGAGGAGGGAAGTGAAGGAGGAAAGGATATATTGACGTAGGGACGGATATAGACAGACAGACAGAAACACAGATAGACTCATATATAAATGGCTTCACTATATCAGCCAGGTATCACATCATAAAATATATAGACTTCATAGTATTAAAAATTCCCACCCCCAAAAAACTGGAACACACAAAAAAAAAAAAAATACCAAATTCCTTTCAATTGAATTAATAGCGTGAATTAAAGCACATAGTTTTGGAAGAGGAACCGGACTGTATAAAAATAAAATCTTTTGCAATTTAAAATGGTGGAAACGTAATGGATTTTATTTTTTGTATTTTTTTTTTTAAATAAATGTATCGAATTCATAAACAGATCCGTGCAATAAAAGATAAAAAAGTTTGGGGTGGGGGAGCGGTGTGAGGAAGGGGAGGGGGGGAGGGGGAGGAGGGGGAAGATAGAGAAGGGAGGAAGAGGAGGGGGAGAGAGGGATACCCAGGGAGGGAGATTTTACATTATCATTTGCATATACAGAAAAATACAAAAATGTTTTAGAGGCTCCCTCACCCGCTCTTCCTCCCCACCCCCCCCACCAACCCCCACCAACCCCCACCCCTCCCCCCCACACGTTCAACTGTCGACGCCGGACACCAACATAATTTTGTTACTTATATGACCCAGAGAAAATGAAATAGTGACGCCCTGTTTTTTATTCCGACACGTTGTTCCGTTTTTTTCACTTGATGTTGTTGTTGTTGTTGTGTACAGCGTGGGGCCCTGACCATCTGTGGGCCCTAGGATGGTGTACACGGGACCATCTGTGGGCCCTAGGATGGTGTACACGGGACCATCTGTGGGCCCTAGGACGGTGTACACGGGACCATCTGTGGGCCCTAGGCCGGTGTACACGGGACCATCTGTGGGCCCTAGGCCGGTGTACACGGGACCATCTGTGGGCCCTAGGATGGTGTACACGGGACCATCTGTGGGCCCTAGAATGGTGTACACGGGACCATCTGTGGGCCCTAGAATGGTGTACACGGGACCATCTGTGGGCCCTAGGATGGTGTACACGGGACCATCTGTGGGCCCTAGGATGGTGTACACGGGACCATCTGTGGGCCCTAGGATGGTGTACACGGGACCAGCTGTGGGCCTTAGGGATTGTTTGTGGATCACCTGAAGATTCGTCACCCAAGCTTATTCTACCTAGATGTTAACTCTCCTAATTTAACCCAACCTAACCTAACCTAACCTACCCTATCCTAACTTAAGACCCTCAGGTAACGTTAGGGTGGTCAATCTTCAGGTGAAATAGGCTGTAATGGTTAATTGCCAGGTTGTTGTTGATCTACACTATAACACAGTACACACAGTACACCATATATTTCCCTCAGTCTATAAAACATAACACAATACTGATTAATCACAAGTGGAAAACATTCAACAGGTTATACAATAATTAATTATCTGCTTTAATATATACACACTGCCCTAATATATACACACTGCCTTAGAGATTTCAATAAATATCACCTAAGTGTTCCTATAACAACATTGTCCACACCTATAGGAAAAACCTTATACATCAACACGTCAAGACAATGTTGCTAATATACTACGAACATTCACACGATCTCCAGGAAAATATATAAAGAAGTGTGTTTACATTTTTCTGGTACACGCAGATAAGACCAAACACTAGCTCTCAACACACAGGGGAATAAACATAACTAAACATTCACATGGTTACATTTTAACCCAGTCTATCATCCATTACCTCCACCTGTCGCTCCTGTTCTTTATGTTCGTGTATTCTCGCTATATATTTTCACACCCTAGGGACCTCACAACCAGCTGAGGCTAAGGAAATATAGACAATACATTTCTCACGTATTCTGTTCTACATAATAAATACCATTCAATTTCCCAGTAGTATTTGATGTTAAGACAGAAATATATATATAACTCGGTTTAATGTATATAATTAGCTTTCTATATTCAGGTGTTTTTAAGATGACTCGTCAATCACAACACCTGGATAGGGAACAGCAGCTGACAACACCTTCACTTTACACCTTAATTATTCACACCTTTTTACACTTAACATTCATATATCACTATTACCTGACATTAACTCGGACACCAGGTAATTAGACTCATTTTTTAACTCTCTTTCTCCCTCCTTCTCACTTTCTCTCTCTCTCTCTCTCTCTCTCTCTCTCTCTCTCTCTCTCTCTCTCACAGGTGTAATTAATTAAGTGTTATATATGTTTACGCTTTACAAAACTACACAGAGGCGAGAAATTAGGTGTACTGTATATAGCGGTATCCGGCTCACTGGTAGACCCGGATGTTGTTGCCAGATAGAGGGGGAGTGTGGCGGAGAGCATTGTGTGTTGGAGACAAAGGAACGCCAGTGTAGGCAGAAGCTGGACGAATATTGATAGAGGTAATTTTCATTTAACGTACATCATGCGTCCCTGAAACCCTGTACGTTAATTGTCTGTACGTTAATTGTGTGTACGTTAATAGGATGTACGTTAAGTACTGAGTATGTATGATAACCAATGACTAGCTGTATAAGCACGTCATATGCTACTGAGTGCTAACCCTACCCTACCCTAGCCACACACACACACACACACACACCTTAATACTACCTGTAATAAGGCAGATTCATACAACAACAAAGCTCTTTCATAAACTCTACTCTTTACAGCTGCATCTAATTAAATTCCTTTCAGCATGATATTAAAATTAGCAGAAATAATTACATACAGCAGCTGGCAACCTCCTCATTTAGGTAGTAAAGATACAGTATATATCAACAGGTAATGTGTATATATGAACAGGCAGGTAATGTATATATATATATAAGGATGAAATTTATATATAAGAACAGGTAGCTACAATATAATTCGTGAAAACATAATACATATTTAGGTAAGACCAGGGATATGTTCTCCTAAATACGCTGAGTTATAGAAGGAAATAAATTGGTATTGGAAATATTAAAAGATTATGTAAAACGTACAGAAAAAACAATTAGGCAGGCCAAGGATCACTTTTAGCTAACATAGAAGGTTTATGTAAATATATGAACAAGAATTAAGATATATATTAGTCTTAAGTATAATATAGATGTAGTTTTTTATAAGGTTCATGATCATATATGTGTTATTATTATTATTGTTAGTGTCAACAACATCATCCACAAGAATATTGAACAATAAAAACAACAATAACACCAACAACCACAACCACAACCACAACAGACATAATAACCACCACCACCACCAACAACAACAACCACAACCACAACAGACATAATAACCACCACCACCACCAAACAACAACCACAACCACAACAGACATAATAACCACCACCACCACCAACAACAACAACAACCACAACCACAACAGACATAATAACCACCACCACCACCAACAACAACAACCACAACCACAACAGACATAATAACCACCACCACCACCAACAACACAACAACAACAACCACAACCACAACAGACATAATAACCACCACCACCACCAACAACAACAACCACAACCACAACAGACATAATAACCACCACCACCACCAACACACA
>CAUDMG010003085.1:0-21167 GCA_958450375.1 Homarus gammarus | reverse complement strand
GTTGTAGTCTGTTGTGGTGTGTTGTAGTCTGTTGTGGTGTGTTGTAGTCTGTTGTGGTGTGTTGTAGTCTGTTGTGGTGTGTTGTAGTCTGTAGTGGTGTGTTGTAGTCTGTTGTGGTGTGTTGTAGTCTGTTGTGGTGTGTTGTAGTCTGTTGTGGTGTGTTGTAGTCTGTTGTGGTGTGTTGTAGTCTGTTGTGGTGTGTTGTAGTCTGTTGTGGTGTGTTGTAGTCTGTAGTGGTGTGTTGTAGTCTGTTGTGGTGTGTTGTAGTCTGTTGTGGTGTGTTGTAGTCTGTTGTGGTGTGTTGTAGTCTGTTGTGGTGTGTTGTAGTCTGTTGTGGTGTGTTGTAGTCTGTTGTGGTGTGTTGTAGTCTGTTGTGGTGTGTTGTAGTCTGTAGTGGTGTGTTGTAGTCTGTTGTGGTGTGTTGTAGTCTGTTGTGGTGTGTTGTAGTCTGTTGTGGTGTGTTGTAGTCTGTTGTGGTGTGTTGTAGTCTGTAGTGGTGTGTTGTAGTCTGTTGTGGTGTGTTGTAGTCTGTTGTGGTGTGTTGTAGTCTGTTGTGGTGTGTTGTAGTCTGTTGGGGTGTGTTGTAGTCTGTTGTGGTGTGTTGTAGTCTGTTGTGGTGTGTTGTAGTCTGTTGTGGTGTGTTGTAGTCTGTTGGGGTGTGTTGTAGTCTGTAGTGGTGTGTTGTAGTCTGTTGTGGTGTGTTGTAGTCTGTTGTGGTGTGTTGTAGTCTGTTGTGGTGTGTTGTAGTCTGTAGTGGTGTGTTGTAGTCTGTTGGGGTGTGTTGTAGTCTGTTGTGGTGTGTTGTAGTCTGTAGTGGTGTGTTGTAGTCTGTTGGGGTGTGTTGTAGTCTGTTGTGGTGTGTTGTAGTCTGTTGTGGTGTGTTGTAGTCTGTTGTGGTGTGTTGTAGTCTGTTGTGGTGTGTTGTAGTCTGTTGTGGTGTGTTGTAGTCTGTTGTGGTGTGTTGTAGTCTGTTGTGGTGTGTTGTAGTCTGTTGGGGTGTGTTGTAGTCTGTAGTGGTGTGTTGTAGTCTGTTGTGGTGTGTTGTAGTCTGTTGTGGTGTGTTGTAGTCTGTTGTGGTGTGTTGTAGTCTGTTGTGGTGTGTTGTAGTCTGTAGTGGTGTGTTGTAGTCTGTTGGGGTGTGTTGTAGTCTGTTGTGGTGTGTTGTAGTCTGTAGTGGTGTGTTGTAGTCTGTTGGGGTGTGTTGTAGTCTGTTGTGGTGTGTTGTAGTCTGTTGGGGTGTGTTGTAGTCTGTTGTGGTGTGTTGTAGTCTGTTGTGGTGTGTTGTGGACTGTTGTGGTGTGTTGTAGTCTGTTGTGGTGTGTTGTAGTCTGTTGGGGTGTGTTGTAGTCTGTTGTGGTGTGTTGTAGTCTGTTGTGGTGTGTTGTAGTCTGTAGTGGTGTGTTGTAGTCTGTTGTGGTGTGTTGTTGTCTGTTGTGGTGTGTTGTAGTCTGTTGTGGTGTGTTGTAGTCTGTTGTGGTGTGTTGTAGTCTGTTGTGGGGTGTTGTAGTCTGTTGGGGTGTGTTGTAGTCTGTTGGGGTGTGTTGTAGTCTGTTGTGGTGTGTTGTAGTCTGTTGTGGTGTGTTGTAGTCTGTAGTGGTGTGTTGTAGTCTGTAGTGGTGTGTTGTAGTCTGTAGTGGTGTGTTGTAGTCTGTTGTGGTGTGTTGTAGTCTGTTGTGGTGTGTTGTGGACTGTTGTGGTGTGTTGTTGTCTGTTGTGGTGTGTTGTAGTCTGTTGGGGTGTGTTGTAGTCTGTTGTGGTGTGTTGTAGTCTGTTGTGGTGTGTTGTAGTCTGTTGGGGTGTGTTGTAGTCTGTTGTGGTGTGTTGTAGTCTGTTGTGGTGTGTTGTGGACTGTTGTGGTGTGTTGCAGTCTGTTGTGGTGTGTTGTAGTCTGTTGTGGTGTGTTGTAGTCTGTTGTGGGGTGTTGTAGTCTGTTGTGGGGTGTTGTAGTCTGTTGTGGTGTGTTGTAGTCTGTTGTGGGGTGTTGTAGTCTGTTGGGGTGTGTTGTAGTCTGTTGGGGTGTGTTGTAGTCTGTTGTGGTGTGTTGTAGTCTGTTGTGGTGTGTTGTAGTCTGTAGTGGTGTGTTGTAGTCTGTTGTGGTGTGTTGTAGTCTGTAGTGGTGTGTTGTAGTCTGTTGTGGTGTGTTGTAGTCTGTTGTGGTGTGTTGTGGACTGTTGTGGTGTGTTGTAGTCTGTTGTGGTGTGTTGTAGTCTGTTGGGGTGTGTTGTAGTCTGTTGTGGTGTGTTGTTGTCTGTTGTGGTGTGTTGTAGTCTGTTGGGGTGTGTTGTAGTCTGTAGTGGTGTGTTGTAGTATGTTGAGGTGTGCTGTAGTCTGTTGTGGTGTGTTGTAGTCTGTTGTGGTGTGTTGTAGTCTGTTGTGGTGTGTTGTAGTATGTTGTGGTGTGCTGTAGTCTGTTGTGGTGTGTTGTAGTCTGTTGTGGTGTGTTGTAGTATGTTGAGGTGTGCTGTAGTCTGTTGTGGTGTGTTGTAGTCTGTTGTGGTGTATTGTGATGTGATGTGGTGTGCTGTAGTCTGTTGTGATGTGTTGTTGTCTGATATGGTGTGTTGTAGTCTGTTGCGGTGTGTTGTGATGCACTGTATTATGCTCTGATACACTGTAGTATGCTGTAATGGATTGTAGCGTGCAGTGATGCACTGTAGTGTGCTGTGATGTACTGTAATATGCTGTGTTGCACTGTACTATGCCCTGATTCACTGTAGTATGCTGCAATGCGTTGTAGTTTGCAGTGATGCACTGTAGTATGATGTGATGCACTGTAGTATGCTGTGATGCACTGTAGTAAGCAGTGATTCACTGTAGTATGCTGTGATGTTCTGTAATATGCTGTGATGCACTGTACTATGGTCTGATTCACTGTAGTATGCTTTAATGCATTGTATATGCAGTGATGCACTGTAGTATGCTGTGATGCACTGTAGTATGCTGTGATGCACTATAGTATGCTGTGATTCACTACATAGTATGCTGTGATACACTGTAGTATGCTGTGATGCACTGTAGTTTCTTGTGATACACTGAAGTATGGTGTGATGCACTGTATTATGCAGTAATACAATGTAGCATGATGTGATGCACTGTAGTATGCTGTGATGCACTGTGTTAAGCAGTGTTGCACTGTAGTATGCTGTGATGCACTGTAGTATGTTGTGATGCACTATAGTATGTTGTGATTCACTACATAGTATGCTGTAATGCACTGTAGTATGATGTGATGCACTTTAGTATGCTATGATGCACTGTAGTATGCTCTGATGCACTGTAGTATGCTGTAATGCACTGCAGTATGCTGTAATGCACTGTAGTATGTTGTAATGCACTGTAGTATTCTGTGATGCACTGTAGTATGCTGTAATTCACTGTAGTATGCTGTGATGCATTTTACTCTGTTGTGATGGGGTATATTCACGAATGTGTTTGATAGCAGTGAAGTAAGACTCAGTAAAATAATACCAGTATTAAACATTCGTAAAGGAAAAAATAAACAAATATCCATCCTTCTCTAACGAAAGGAAAGCATACTATTGGCCTCAGTAAAAGTAGTTAGCCAATTAGGAAGACGGATCAGTGAGGTGAAAGAGGGTGGGAGATTTATCGAAGGCTTCGAGGGAATCCATGATATATTAAATTGTGCCTAGATGGTGTTACCCTGTAGATCGTTAGGGAGAGAGAGAAAGACTGTCTTCAAGCAAACAGGCTAGTATTGATGTTGTAGAGGTGGATGACACAAAACAGAAGGGTTGTGGAGAGTTGGTTATCAAGACACGTCGTGTGTTTGGATAGTAAGTGGTTATAGAGCAGGGAGTGTGGAGAAGGGGGAGGGGGAGGTGAGCGGTGATGTGGAGTTAGGAGGTGTGGCCAAAGAGGAAGAGGAGGTGTGGGGGATGTGGAGTTAGGAGGTGAGGAGAAGCGGGGACGGGAGGGCGAGGGAAGGTGAGGGAGAAGAAGTGGTCTCCAGGGCATGAGGGAGATCGATGCTGATGCGAGTGTGGTTCAGATCAAAGAGCCCCGTCCAGCACCACGACGTGTGGCGAAGGACGTGGTGAGTTGGAGGGGAACATCCCACTACCACCACCACCACCACCAGTTTACTACCATTATCACAATTCTACTCCGCATTATCTCACTATCATCACCACACAAGAGGTTGCCATTTCCTGAACAAGATAAAAGAAAGAGAGAGAGAGAGAGCGAGAGAGAGAGAGAGAGAGAGAGAGAGAGAGAGATTGTGTGTGTGTGTGTATGTGAGACAGAGGAAGAGGCAGGAGACGAGGGTGGGGAGGGAGGTTAGCAGAAGGCTGCTAAGTCTTATTTGATCTACTGTAGGTGAAACTGATTCAATATCACCTATACACACATCACATCAGCCACTAGAAATGAAAGACGTGTAGTAACACTCAAACACTACAACCATACCAGGACGTTTGAATCTCTGTCGACCGTGAAAAATAGTTGTACTGTAGTGTACTGTTTTAAAATTGTTACTGTTATTTGCGGTTGTGGCCGACCTGCAGGATTAGAGATTATTTTAGGCCTTGTGAGTATTCTCTTTTTCTTTTGACCGTATGCTAAAAAGTGAACTGTGTGTCACATTCGCGAATCACAAAATCCTTTGACAAAGAATGGGTCCCACGATTTTTGCTATGGTTAAACCAAAGCAAAATTTACGTTCTCAGGTTCCAGCAACATGGCGGAGTTGTTACCCGTGGCTCGGTTTGTTTACACACATCGGCGCGGGAAACCAGGAAAGCATGACAACTGGGGAGGGGGGGGGGGGGTTAACCTACATTATAAAGGGAGAAGTGTCTTTTTATTGACTTAGTCATTGATAAAAAGATGTAAACACATAAAGAGGATACATGTGGGCATGATCCACAAAAAACAATGCCTGGCAGGAAATAACCAGTGCATATAACTCAGCAGGAATGGGCCAGGCACGAACCACGAAGCAGCTAAAAAATTATAGGAATATTTGAAGAGCAAGTAAGTACAGTATTCGTATTAATTTTAAGTGAAATTAAAATTTTACAATCATATAGTGTAGTATCTTTGACCATCATATATTTCCTGTAAACTGAGAAGGTACCGGGTATGTCAATCACTCAGGCTCCACTCATTCCTGAGCATAAAACTCTCGAAGTACATTTTTAAATGTGTGCACAAGTTTATTTTCACCTTTCTCAAGATTTTTTAAGCATCCAATGTTAGTAATGATAGCAGTAAATAGTTCAGGACACTGTCACACCTAGAATGCGAATTTTTTTTTTACCGGATTAGCCCACCAGAGTACAGGTCAATGGCCTATATCAGGGCCTAGGGGGCGAAAAGGTAATACTAACAATATACTAATACTACTACTACTACGACTACTACTACTACTTTTTGTTTTTAAACGTGGCCTCCAGCCTCCCCCAATAGCCACACCTTCGCCACCATTTTATTACCTTAATATTAAATATCCTAATACATGAGTAGCTATCCTAGCTGTGTTGAATTAGTTGAGCCGCAGATCTACGCGGCATTCAATGACTGTAGCCTCATAATCACTATCTACAGCTGTTGTCGGGTTTGGAGCCGAAGCTCTCGTTCCCCTGAGGCAGAGCAAAGCCGACAGAAGGAGAGAGAAGGATAGTCGACATCTCATCCAGGCTTTAACAAAACTTCTGGGCTGCTGCTTCTGTTCAGAGAACCCATCCCATCCCACCAGAGGATGTGAACACTGGAGGAGTGAAGCTGCCTTGATCAACGTTCTGAATTCTCTCCCCATATGCCCTTATCTTGTCGTTCCCGTTCCTCCTGTGTGCAGCACAGAGAGCTAAGTTACGGTGAAATGCGGCCATGGGATCAAAAATCCTGATGTCGAAGAAGGCTCGCTGTCCCTACTTCCAGAATCATTAAGCACTGACGTCAACACGGGCTTCGTTGGATGTGTTTGAAGTCCTATGTTGGAAGATCTCAGCGTCCAATGGAAGGAGGGTCGGTTCTACCATGACAGCATGGTAGATTTCCTTCAGCATATTTGCTGTTGTCGGAGTAGGGGCAAAAGCTCTCGTTCCCCTGAGGCAAAGCAAAGCCAACCGAAGGAGAGAGAAAGACAGTCGACATCTCATCCAGGCTGCAACATAACTTCTGGGCTGCTGCTTCTGTTCGGAGATCAACTCCACAAGTCTGGCATAGAAACATCTTGCACTTGGGCCCATCCCACCAGAGGTTGTGAACACTAGAGGAGTGAAGCTGCATTGATCAACGTTTTGAATTCTCTCCCCATATGCCATTCTCTTGTCGTTCTCGTTCCTCCTATGTGCAGCATCGAGAGCTAGGTTACGGTGACATGCGGCCATGGGATTAAAAATCCTGATGTCGAAGAAAGCTCGCTGTCCCCGCGTCCAGAATCCTCGAGCACTGACGTCCAAGCGGGCTTCGTTAGATGTGTTTGAAGTCCTGTGTTGGAAGATCTCGCCATCCAATGGAAGGAGGGTCGGTTCTACCATGACGTCCCGGCAGATTTCCTTCAACATATTTGCTGTGAGATCCCTTACCTCGTCATGCCTCATGCATATGAAGCCCCCCTTCTTGCAGACCATGGCGTGATCGCCATCATAGGAAGAGCCACACACGCATTGGGAGGGCAAATCTTCTACTGGCCAACCGTACCTTAGAGCAATGGCATTTGTAAATTCTTGTTTATTAAGACTGAAACCATTTGCCCTTATCGGTAACGTAGTTAACCAATTCGAGGCGCCCACCTCCTGAGCTATAGCTACTTTTTTTTTCAAATTTTCTGGAACCTGCAGCAATCGTTGCTGCAACTTTTCATTTTGGCACTGCTGTCGATCTGTCGTAATGGACCTACGAATCATATTTACTTCGCTGGTATCCACTTCCCCTGTTGCATTCTGGGCTATTATGTGGTCCATGAGGGCTGCCGTGAGCTTAAGTGAATTTTGATGTTCAGTGGCAGCAATCTCCTCTGGATTAGTTAGTCCCATCCCTCCCAGTCTTGGTGGAAGTGCAAGAAGTGCTCTTTCTGCTGGGGTTAAGTCAGGGTGTTTCACTAGTTTGGGAATGAACTTGACACTGATAGCTTCTTCCAGAGGGTGGAGGAGGGGTCCGATCTCAGGGATTGTACGCATCAAGTAGTTCCAGCGATGCTTGACTCCATGGGTGAATGCTGCAAAGGCCGCATGCGGCTCTGTGTTAGCATTCTCAGACAGAGCTTGGATTTCACTAACCCACTCATTCACCTTTCCAGCCACGTACTCGGTCTTGAAGTCCGTAGTGCCAATTACTGCGCCTAGATGTCTTTGGCCGTCCTTAGTTATTTTGACCTCACTTCCGCCAAAAACCTCCAATGCCAGTTCATTATGTTCTGGCTTCACGATGAGGAAGGACTTGCTGGCGTTTGGATGGTACCCTATTTCTGGACCTCGCGATGTTACCAAGTCCCACCACTTTTTGATGCACTCCACCTTTCCTGCTCCTGTAAGGTCATCAGCATATGCCACTTGTTTGACCTCAGTTGTTTCAAATTTTATTTCTTGTTGGAGCACTGATAGGCCAATTTCATACATTGCCATTGCAACGGGGTCCCCCTGTGTTGTTCCCTCCGTCGACTGTAGGATGGTATCACCTCTTAGAGCCTTGGTGTTTACTATGTAGAGGTCTGAAGGATTCCTATAGGAGTTTTCAACATACATCGCAAAGTTTGGACACTTGGACACTACTACTAGTAGTAGTAGTAGTAGGCCCGGGCGGCGTGGGTGTGTTGGGGTGCCTTCCCTGATTTAAAGTGTTATTGGTGGGGATATACTCAGTTTGTGGGAGCGAGAATTTCACAGTGTGTCGATGAACGTTGGATGTCACCTTGAGCATCATCGCCGACGGCTCTTCTCATTCCTTACGACATTAAACGCAAATATTGCTCGTGTTCACCGGCGATCTTCAAGTAAGCCTGTGAGTGTTTGAATGGTGGGTGGCTGGAGTTGCCAAGTGTCAGTGCCAGTGTGTCGATAGGCCTACCCTAGCAAGGGTGGCATCGCGACTCTCGCCCCTATGGGGCCAAGTGCCTCGCGCTTTCGGTCGCCTCAAGTAACGGCCACTCCATGTAGTGTCGGCTGACCAAGTGAGTATATATAACTAATGTTACATCAGCGAGACCATAGAAATGGTGGCTATCTCTACCAAAGTGACATAATCAAGTGTTAGGTGTGACAATTCTTGCTCCCAGTGGATTATTCTCATGTGTGGATTATCGCCCACATGGGGGGTGCCCGACACAACCACACGCGCGTGTATGCCCCTACTACTCGGACACCGCAGGCCAGGCCGTCACCTCTGTGCCTCATACGCATAAGATCTAGTTTCTTCGTCCGTATGGGCCCAATAGCAGAGGTCGGAGGCGGAAATATCTGTCGCCCAAGGTGCTGGTCACTATGCCTGGCAACAGTCTTTGCTGCGTCTGTGCTAGCCCGAACCAAAACTGCACAAATTGTCTTTGTGCGAGAAACAACCGACCATGTGTGGATTGCAGGAAGCTAGACCAGTGTCGGAACCCACGTGGCAGGGAGCCGACACAGGCGGCCACAGTGGATATCGCCGGGACCCAACCACCCGATGATATCCGAAATGATAGCAGTGAGTCTACTCAACCCGAAAATGTAGTACTAATAAATGCTGCTCCCTCAGTAGCAGGTGTCCAGGAGGAGAATGAGAGACAGCCGCCTCAGTGGAATGGCATGTCGATGGAAAATGCAGGCGTATGGGTCAAAGAAACCTACTCAGAAATTGTCAAGTGGTCGCCCGCTAACTTATTTGAACCACCCAAGTGTGCGGCCACCAAAGAAATGATTCGGGAGATGACTTGCTTCATGACTGATTACACTCAGGACCGCTTCCTCGCCCCCCTAGCTCTTCAAATACTGGCAATAATACCACATCTATTTTGTCAGAGGACACACACAAAGGCTAAGCACAAAGAAAATGTGGCAGCAATGAAGAGAAGATTGACAATGTGGCGGACTGGGGCCCTAGATGATCTCCTATGTGAAGCAAGAACACTGCAGGAGAGACTAAAATCTACGGGTGACGGAAAGCAAAACACCGATGACGTGGCAAGAAAATTTGGAAACAAAATGCGTGTGGGAAAAGTGTCTCTCGCGGTAAGATCTCTCACTCAGGAATCTTCCGGTGGGGTGATGCCAATAAACAGAGAGACATTAAAACTATTGAAAGAGAAACATCCCCCTGCAAGTGAAGATGAAGGCATCAGGCTCCAGGGTGCCTATATCCCACCAAATGCTGTCCTGTTCGAGAAAATAACAGGAGAGATGGTGTGGAAAAAGGCACTGAAGACTCGTGGAGGAGCCGGCCCTTCAGGTCTGGATGCAAACGGTTGGAGAGTCATCCTCAGCACAAACAAGTTTGGCCCTGTAGCAATCGATCTCTGCACTGCCATTGCCGCCCTTGCAAGAAAGCTTGCATCCTCTTGCTGCCATCACCTCCAGGCCCTGACGGCCTGCCGCCTTATTCCTCTGGAAAAGAAACCAGGATGTAGACCTATAGGGGTGGGGGAAGTGCTGAGGCGGATTATCGGAAAGTGCATAATGGAGGTGGTAAAGGACGATGTCAGGGCAGCAGCAGGGAACCTACAAGTGTGTGCTGGCCACCAGGCTGGTGGGGAGGCGGCCATTCACGCCATGAGATTGATATTTGAGCAGCGTGATTGTGAGGCCGTTCTCCTGGTGCATGCTTCAAACTCATTCAACATACTTAACCGCAAGGCTGCACTGCACAACATCAAGATCAAGTGTCCTAGCTTTGCGATGTATGTTGAAAATTCGCATAGGAATCCATCAGACCTCTACATAGTAAACAACAAGGCTCTACGAGGTGATACCATCCTACAGTCGACTGAGGGAACAACACAGGGGGACCCCATTGTAATGGCAATGTATGCAATAGGCCTATCAGTGCTCCAACAAGAAATAAAGTTTGAAACAACTGGGGTCAAACAAGTGGCATATGCTGATGACCTTACAGGAGCAGGAAAAGTGGAGGACATCAAAAAGTGGTGGGACCTGGTAACATCGCGAGGTCCACAAATAGGGTACCACCCAAACGCCAGCAAATCCTTCCTCATCGTGAAGCCAGATCATTATGATCGGGCTTTGGAGGTTTTCGGCGAAAGTGAGGTCAAAATAACTAAGGACGGCCAAAGACATCTAGGCGCAGTAATTGGCACTACGGACTTCAAGACCCAGTACGTAGCGGGAAAGGTGAATGAGTGGGTTAGCGAAATCCAAGCTCTATCGGAGATTGCTAACACAGAGCCACATGCGGCCTTTGCAGCATTCACTCATGGAGTCAAGCATCGTTGGAACTACCTGATGTGTACCATCCCTGAGATCGGACCCCTCCTCCACCCTTTGGAAGAAGCAATCAGTGTCAAGTTCATTCCCAAACTAGTGAAACACCCTGACTTAACCCTAGCAGAAAGAACACTTCTTGCACTTCCACCAAGACTGGGAGGGATGGGACTAACTAATCCAGAGGAGATTGCTGACTCTGAACATCAAAATTCACTTAAGCTCACGGCAGCCCTCACTGACCACATAATAGCCCAGAATGCAACAGGGGAAGTGGACACCAGCGAAGTTAATAAGATCCGTAGGTCCATTACAACAGATCGGCAGCACTGCCAAAATGACATGTTGCAGCAACTATTGCTGCAGGTTCCAGAAAATTTGACAAAAAAAGTAGCTATAACGCAGGAGGTGGGCGCCTCGAACTGGTTAACTACGTTACCGATAAGGGCAAATGGTTTCAGCCTTAACAAAAAAGAATTTACAGATGCCATTGCTCTAAGGTAAGGTTGGCCAGTAGATGGTTTGCCCTCCCAATGCGTGTGTGGCTCTTCCTATGATGGGGCTCACGCCATGGTCTGCAAGAAGGGGGGCTTCATGTGCATGAGGCATGACGAGGTAAGGGATCTCACAGCAAATATGTTGAAGGAAATCTGCCGGGGCGTCATGGTAGAACCGACCCTCCTTCCACTGGATGGCGAGATCTTCCAACACAGGACTTCAAACACATCTAACGAAGCCCGTGTGGACGTCAGTGCTCGAGGATTCTGGACGCGGGGACAGCGAGCTTGCTTCGACATCAGGATTTTTGATCCCATGGCCATTTGTCACCGTAACCTAGCTCTCGATGCTGCACATAGGAGGAACGAGAACGACAAGAGAATGGCATATGGGGAGAGAATTCAAAATGTTGATCAAGGCAGCTTCACTCCTCTAGTGTTCACAACCTCTGGTGGGATAGGCCCAAGTGCAAGATGTTTCTACGCCAGACTCGCGGAGCTGATCTCCGAACAGAAGCAGCAGCCCAGAAGTTATGTTACAGCCTGGATGAGATGTCGACTGTCCTTCTCTCTCCTTCAGTCGGCTTTGCTCTGCCTCAGGGGAAAGAGAGCTTCTGCCCCTACTCCGACAACTGCTGCAGATATTGACTATGAGGCTACAGTCACTGAATGCGGCATAGATCTGCCGCTCAACTAATTTAACACAGATAGGATAGCTTCTTATGTATTAGGATATTTAATATTAAGGTAAATAAATGGTGGCGAAGGTGTGGCTATTGGGGGAGGCTGGAGGCCACGTTATAAAAAAAAAAAAAAGAAAAAAAAGAAAAAAAAAAAACCTACTACTACTACTACTACTACTACTACTACTACTACTACTACTCCTACTACTACTACTACTAATAATAATAATAATAGCATTAAGAATAATAATAAAGGACATTAACTCAATAATAAAAAAAAAAGATCAATAGTGATAAACGATATATGTAAGATGTGTTGTTAAAGTAAGAGAAACAGCTGAAACCTTGCAATTATGTGTAAATGAGGCAGAAAGTCAGCTCAGCAACCTGGGACTTGGTCATAATTTTTGTGATGCCATATGGCAGCAGGGTCTACCATTAGATAACACATTATCCTTCCAATACTTTCCCAGGCGGTAGTACCTCCGTGTTTGATAGCTGCCGACTACCTACTACCTTACAAAAATGGATATACACTGTCTAGACATTACATAACTTGGCTTTGCTTTACCTATATATTTTGTATAGCCTGAGTTAGTCACTGGGTGTTATTATAGTATGTGTCTACCAGGATATTTAGACTGTAGTATGTGGTCTACCGAGCTATTGTTGAGCTAATAAATATGGCAAATTTTCAAGTAATATTCACACTATAATCAATGATTATATGATTTTCAAAATTTGATTATGATTATTCTATGATCATTAATTTGTTCACATTATGATTAGAATATGATCATGATTTTTAATCATACCAAAATTATTATGTTTATATGATGCTTCTATAATCAGCATAGAAAATTATGATTTCTTGATTGATTAATAATGAGCCACATGTCTGCTAAGTATTACTAAAGTACGTAGTTTACTGGTACATCTACACTATAGCATCCATTAACCTAGCCTAGCCTAACTTAACCTGACCTAACTTAACCGTGTAACAAGGGCATGAGTGAGTATTTCCCGCCAAACATGAGCCAATTGCAGTGACCTGTGAGTGTGAATGCCTTAGTCCTGAACTAATAAGAGATCCTGGGAGACGTGACGCCTGTGTCTTGAGATAGTGTCTGGTTGGAGGTTGTGAAGGATAGGCGAGTGTGTGTCAAATTCCCACGTGGCGGGATATATATATATATATATATATATATATATATATATATATATATATATATATATATATATATATATATATATATGTAAGTACCCTCCAGGTTTTATCTGTTTCACGAAATGTATTGCGATTCATGTGACCCCTGTTTAACTATCTAGGAAAATCGGATTATTGTTGTGAAGTATAAGTTTCCATCTCAATAGAAGGTGTTCAATAAACAAAGGAACCGTTAAGAAGTGTTATAAATCCCACACCCCCTCCCCCCTTTGGTATGGAGTAAAACTTATAATGTATACAGCCTTAACAACATCAACCTAAAGAAGTCGACTTGTGAAAGAGACCTAGGGGTACTTGTAAGCCCGGACCTACGGCCTAGAAAACAGTGCGTTAATGTTCGAAATAAGGCAAACAGAGTATTGGGTTTTATATCTAGAAGTGTAAGTAACAAGAGTGCAGAGGCCTTATTGCAACTATATCTTGCGCTAGTCAGGCCGCACCTCGATTATGCCGTTCAGTTCTGGTTTCCCCTACTATAGAATGGATATAAATTCACTAGAGTCGGTGCAGCGAAGAATGACAAAAATGATTCCGGGACTTAGAAACCTTCCATATCAGGATAGGTTAAAGAAACTTAACTTGCTGTATGTATATTATGTATGCTGGATTATATATTATGTATGTATATTATGTATGTGCTCCATTTATGTAGCTAGCAGTGTGTGGCAATGTTATTACCATATCCCACATGCCTAATTAATGTGCCTGGCGACGTATGGAAGCTGCTAATGTATCACTTGCCATACGTCGTCTATAGCAGTTGACAAGGAGCCTAGCCAGGGAGACCGCTGCTCTCCTTTGTGTACATACTCTTATCCAGTAAACCGAACCTACAAAACTATACAGGTGTTTGTGTTCTCTCCTGTATATAGAACTTATTATTCAGAACCTAACATGGCGCAGTGATCCGATCTTACTGGATAATTACGAGTGATAGTGCAAAGTTTGTGGAAAGCCGGCTATGGTCCCCTCGCCTTGGGTCAACTCCCGGGCGTCATCCCTCCTCGAAGAATTTCGCAACTTTGAGCAGTGTCAGTGACAGTGATTTTCTGTGAAGTGTTTAGCGCATTGTGTGTTTCGTGCCATTCATGTGTGACCTTGTTCTAAAGGATTCCCAAGGTATACGGCACGTTCTGGGCATTTGTAAGGAGTAGAGTTCAGTGCACCCGTCTCTGACCGCGTCCTGAGGGTAACTGGACTGACTGGGAGTCGCCGCGCCTCTCCCTCCACCCCCTCGCAGCGCCGCCTCCACCCCCCCTCACAGCTGGGGCGAGACCGCTCTCACCTCCCGGGACACACACACATACATGTACTAACACTCGCTGACCGCGCGGCTTCTTTATATATATTTTATATATATAACCTACTTATCTGTGTATTTAATTAATTTTTTGTCTGAAATCTTGTTGATACGACGGGCTGACCGGTCAACACTGATTTAAGACATAGTACACAGATGAAGTAGTTATGTCTCATGCCTTATGTAGCCGTGGACCCAGCGCCTGGATGAGTCAGGCGGATGATAGCCCCGCAGAGATGGATGACCAGGCCGGCCACGACGCTCCAGCCCCCACATCGCGCAGTCCCTCACCTCAATATTCAGCGTTGTCTCCAGAGATAATTGCTTTACTGAAGTTTATGAGAGATGAGAAACGCGAGGATGAAGCTCACAGACGTTTGGCGGATGAGCACAGAAGGGAAGCAGAGGCAGAACGAGACCACCAACGGAGATTGGAAGACAGTGAACGGTTTGAAGCCTTGATATCTCGCCTCACTGTTAACCAAGCCCCTGGCTCTAACACTGCCTCGGTACTGACTGGTTCAGATACCTCATCCATGCTTCCTTCACACCCCCCAGCCCCACCTAAAGCAGCAGCTCAAACACCGCCCATCTTGAAGCCTGATGTGAATTTCCAGACTTTTCGTGAATGGCGGCGATGGTGGACTGATTATTCTACAATGGTGGATCTCCAGAGTTTGTCACAGCCTAAACAACTCATCCAGCTGCGTATGTGCCTGTCCTTGGAAATTCAGCGTGTCTTGGAACATACGTTGCAGGTACCCCCAACCTCTTCGCTGTCTGTAGAGGAGGTACTGGACGTTCTACAACGGCACATCAAAGGACAGCAGAATGAAGCTCTGCGCAGGAGGGAATTGTTTAGCTGCAGACAGATGGAGGGTGAGTCTTTTGATGCCTTTTACGTACGTCTTAAGAGAGCCTCGGAAGAGGTAGATATATGTCCAGGCCACCACCAGCAGTGCGAGGAGACCCAGTTGAAGCAAGTGATCCTGATGGGTGTTAAGGACGAGGAACTTGTCCAACGCCTCACCTCCCTCGACTCTTCCTCTTCTCTTAAGGATGTGTTGACGATATGTCGCTCTTATGAGGCTGCCAGGTGTGCCACCTCTGCCATCCGTGCTCCCCTTACAGCTGTACGCGCTGTGTCCCGGTACAAGAAGGACAAGAAGTCTGTTCCTACGCCTTCGCCCACCACGTCCACGCCCGGTTTATTTTGCAACAACTGTAAGTAAGCAGCACGGAACACAGGTGTGTCCAGCTGCTCAGTCTAGCTGCAACAGTTGTGACCGTAAGGGCCACTGGTCACTCACAGTACGGTGCCCAGCCAAACGCGTCCAGTGCAATGTGTGTGGTCGTCTGGGCCACTATGACAAGTGTTGCCCTTCCAACAAACCCAAAGGACCGCCCCCTTCCACCAGAAAGGGCCGCCCACAGTCTTCCAATCAACGCTCGAGCCACATTAGGAATGTGTGCTCCCCCTAGCGTCCCAGGACCAAAGTCCCCCAGTACATCAGTGTCATTGTGACCTACGGCGGTGTGTCATCCCGTCTTCAGATGTTGCCCGACACCGGCGCTGATGCTACAGTCATCGGTCCCCAGCATTTGCAATGCTTGGGGCTCTCTCCAAGTGATCTAGGACCGCCCCCCAAGGATCTCCGCTTTACGGCAGACGGTTCACAGATGACCCCGGCCCTAGGTTCACTCTATGCACACGTCACCTTTGGCAACAGGTCGTGTCAAGCCTGGATTGATGTGCATAATGGCGTCCCGACTCCTTTGCTGTCCTACAGACATTGCCAAGAGTTGGCCATCATCTCCCAGGACTTCCCAACACTGATTCTCGAGGTAAAACACGCCAACAGGGTGCACGAAGGGAGCAGCAACTACCCTGCTGCCGCCCTACCCCTACCTCTGGCCAGTGACACCTCTCCTTCGGTAGTTGTCCCTGCTGCTTTAAGTCTCCACGCCTTGGCTCGCCTCCACGACAGTCACTGTGGAGCCGAGGCCACCAAACGGCGTGCAAGACAGACTGTGTTCCGGCCTGGCATCGACCCCGACATCTCCAATGCTGTCCAGGTGTGTAAGCCCCGCCACGTATTACAACCCAGCCAGCAGCAGGAACCCTTTGTGAGTGACGACAACCCCACCCGCCCCTTTGAGTCTGTGTCGGCCGACTTTTTCTGTGTGTCAGGAAAGTCCTTCCTCGTTATCGTCGACCGTCTCTCTGGTTGGCCGGTTGTCATCAAGTGCGGTAATGACACGACGTCTGCCGCCACCATCAGCAAGTTCCGCCACTACTTCCGTGACGTGGGCGTTCCTGTACGCCTGCGAACCGACGGAGGGCCTCAGTTCACAAGCCGGGACTTTGCTGTGTTCCTCGACCGATGGGGAGTCCGGCATGTGTTGTCATCGCCCCATTACCCGCAGTCCAACGGCCACGCTGAGGCTGCTGTCAAATCCCTGAAGCACCTCATCCTTAAGGTGGCCCCTTCTGGGAACATTGACTGCGAGGCCTTCGACAGGGGTCTTCTTGAACTCCGCAACACACCTAACTACACCGGACGCTCCCCTGCCCAGGTTTTGTATGGACGCCCCCTTCGTTCTTGTGTCCCTGCTCACCCTCAATCCTTCTCCAAGGAGTGGCAGGCCAAGACAGAGGATTGTGATCGCCGAGCCGCCGAACGTGTTCAGGACGTCGTCGCCCGCTACAATGACCACGCCCGTTCTCTCCCCAGGTTGAGTGTCGGCACCCAAGTCCGTGTTCAGGACCCGACCTCCCTACGTTGGGACAAAGTAGGCGTAGTTATGGGTCTCGGCAGGTCACGGGACTACCAGGTGCGGTTACCCAGTGGTCGTGTGTGGTGGAGGAACCGCCGTTTTCTCCGCCCCATAACAATGCCTTCTGCTGGCCCCGCCACCAGTGTTGAGTCCCATACCCTTCCCAGTGATGAAGTTCCTCGACGCTCAGAACGGATCCAAAAGAAAAGGTCCGCTCAAGACTTTGCTATGAGCGTATAGGGGGGAGGGAGGTGTATATATATTATGTATGCTGGATTATATATTATGTATGTATATTATGTATGTGCTCCATTTATGTAGCTAGCAGCGTGTGGCAATGTTATTACCATATCCCACATGCCAAATTAATGTGCCTGGCGACGTATGGAAGCTGCTAATGTATCACTTGCCATACGTCGTCTTTAGCAGTTGACCAGCAGGAGCCTAGCCGGGGAGAGTGCTGCTCTCCCTTGTGTACATACTCTTATCCAGTAAACCGAACCGACAAAACTATACAGGTGTTTGTGTTCTCTCCTGTATATAGAACTTATTATTCAGAACCTAGCACTCTTATCCAGTAAACCGAACCTACAAAACTATACAGGTGTTTGTGTTCTCTCCTGTATATAGAACTTATTATTCAGAACCTAACACTTGCATTCCCTAGAAAGACGAAGAGTGCGGGGATATATGATAGAAGTATTTAAGTGGGTGAAAGGAATCAATAAAGGGGATATAGATAAAGTTCTTATAATATCCGAGCAGGATAGGACTCGGAGCAACGGATTCAAGTTGGATAAGTTTAGGTTTAGGAGGGAGATAGGAAGAAACTGGTTCACAAATAGGGTGGTGGACGAGTGGAACAAGCTTAGCAACTTTGTAGTAAGTAGGAACTCTGGAAAGTTTGAAAAGGAGGCTAGATAGATTCATGGATGATAGAGAGTGGTAGTAACTCTCGACAGGAGCTGCCATGCACAGGCCAACCGGCCTATTGCAGACTCCTTATTTTATTATGTTCTTATGTTCCTAAAACGTTGTCATACAAGTCTTTGATGTTATGCAGTAGGGTGTGTCAATTTTGTCAACATGTTAAAAATCAAATTTGCTAGTCAAAATGTTGTGCCTCTTTATGTCTAAACTTGAGATTAGCAAACAAAAATGAATTGAAATAACCCTCACCTACATCAATTATACCTTAAAGTTTCAAATATCAGTATTTCAACAAATTAATGAGACTTGATTAGAATTATTCACTTGATATTAACTAATCTCATGTAAGCATATGGATTATGGAGTATTTTATGGTTCTATAGCTTGTGTACAATATGCATGTCAGAACATGAACATGAACAGGCTCTCCGTGTGGGACAGTTTAATTCTTGTTTTGACTTGTACCAAGCGTGAGGATAAGGCGCCCGGCTCACTCTCCTTCTAGATATCATAGAAGGTGGTTTGCTCTCATTGCACTTGCACCTACTCTACCAGACGAATTCTACATTTTAATTATTGTAAGTAGGGCATATTGATTGTCGCAGTTACTTATATCATTGTATAAAACATTATGTTCTAAGAAATTATTATGTTATTTCTGTTACAGCATTTTTGATAAACAAATTGATATTTTTTGAAACAACAATTGAAATATGAAACATTGAAATATTTTTCTATTTGTCAGATAGTGTGAAGATGTCAAAATTGAAGACAAGAAGTCAGTTGTCAACCCACTTGAGCCTGCTAGTTGGTAAAGGGAAGGAGCTTCCTGTATCAGAACTTCCAACAGTGAGAGACATGCTAAGATTAGGGTTACTCCTTCGAGAAAAAAATGCAAAGGACAGAAGGAACTATACAGATAAAGAACTCATAAATGACATGATAGTCCCTCTTCTGCATCAATGGACAAAAGCTAATGCACTATTCAAACCACCTGTGATTAATCAGTGTCGAACTATTGAGCTAAAACTAACGAAATTATGGCACAAAGCAGTTGAAACATCACTTGGTAAAGGAAACTTGGCCAGGAAAAATGAATTTCTGCACACACTTGATACTCTGTTTGACATTTTGACCTGCAAGTGCTCCATACAATTATGTTCTGAATCCAACTGTTCTCACTCAGGTAAGAGAGAAAATAATTCCCACATTGATTGTGGTTGTCCTCGTGAAAAGAAGATCCCTGTTTTAGAGCTTGAATTTATAAAGGCACAGAGGACAAAGGCAGAAGGCCAAGGAAGTATGCAAATGGGTTCAATAGATTATTCAGAAACAAAGAAGCAGATTGCTAATGCCAAGAAGAGAGAACAAATCCGAGAGAGGGAACAAAAGAAGAAAATGAAGAGTGAAGAAGCCATCCAAAGAGAGGAAGAGCTGTGTCAAGATGTTTATCACTTCTTTGATAGTTCTTCTGATGAACAGGAAGCAACATCAGATGATAGTTCCAAAGAGCCATCTGAACCTTTACCAAAGAAAATGAAATACAACACAAGAAATATTTCAAACATTGCTTTAGCTAGTATTCGCCACCATGCTGGACTTCGTGAGGCTGCAGAAATTGCAACTGCCGCTTGGATAGATGCAGGCCTCATCAGCCGAGAGGATGTATCTTTGGTGATAGATCATATTAAAATTAGAAGAGCACAAGAAAAAATAATGAAGGAAATATCTGATCAGCATGAAAAAGATTTAAGCGAGGGAGGGCTCTCCTGTCTTTTGTTTGATGGAAGAATAGATGACACAAAAGTTTTGCTAGAAGTAGAGGGAGTGAACAGAAAGTTTCCAGGTCTCATCAAAGAAGAACACTACTCTGTCTGTTCTGAGCCTGGTGGTCGGTTTTTGTTTCACTTTGCTCCCGAAACTGAAGTAGAAGGGAAGAAACATGCAGAGGTCATTGCTGATCATATTTTATGTTGGGTTCAGGAGAGAGGACTTGGCAGTTCACTGCAGGCTGTTGGTGGAGATTCAACTGCAGTGAACACCGGATGGCAGGGGGGTGTAATGACGCATTTAGAGAAAAAACTAGGAAGAAGACTTGTTTGGATTGTATGTGATTTACATACAGGCGAGCTACCTCTTCGTCATCTCATCCAGGAACTTGATGGTCCTACAAAGAGCAACAACAAGTGGTCAGGTCCCCTTGGCATCATGCTGGATGAAGCAACACAACTAGAAATAAATACAACCTTTCCAAAGGTCGAAGTTGGCCCTCCCCTTCCGGCGTTGTCTGAAGGAGTCATCAAAGATCTCAGCACAGATCAATCCTATGCTTATCGTATTGCCCAAGCAATAAGATCAGGAGAAGTGCCTCAGTCATTGGCTCTCTTGGAGATTGGACCTGTCAGTCACAGCCGTTGGTTAACTACAGCTCTTCGTTTCTGCAGGATTTGGATTTCCAAACACGAATTGAAGGGCAAAGTGCTGAAGAATTTGAGGTTAATTGTTGAATTTATTATTGGAGTTTATCTTCCCCAGTGGTTTAGTGTGAAACTTAATCCTATGTGGGTGGATGGGCCCAATCACCTTTTGTTTCAATTGCAGCTAGTAAGAAAACAGAGGAAGGTAGTGAGGGACATCGTGTTACCTGTGGCAAGAAGGTCCGCTTGGTATGCTCGATCAGAAGCAGTTTTGCAAGCAATGCTTTGCAGTCAATGTACCAATCTCCGAACCGAGGCTGTAGAAGTCATTCTAAAGATTAGAGGAACGCTAATAGATGACGACCAGTTGGGAGACTGTTCGTTTCATTCAAGAAAAGTTCCCCCAATAAACGTCAATGCCACCAAATTGTCAGAATTGGTTGACTTGAGTTTGGAAGTCTTAGAGCCACCATTGACAACAAGTCTAACTAGCCAAGAATTGAGAAACCTTAAAGAGACTCCAATGCAGGTGCCAAAGTGGCCTTCCCACACTCAAAGTGTGGAGAGATGTGTGAAAATGGTCACAGAAGCAGCGGGCCATGTTTACAGCCACGAGAGGCGAGAAGGTTACATCAAAGCACAAATAGCAAGCAGACTACTGATGACAAGAAACCAAAGCAAAGAGAGTATGAAGGCATTGGTTACTTTCAAATAGACTACGGATAATAAAATATAATAATTTGAAACTTGAAACAGTAACATGTGTGCAAACGCTGGTTATGCTATAAATTCACAAATATGTACATTTAAAAATCCATTTGATGTAGGTAGGACTTATTATAAAAAAAAATTTATGCCAGAATATTGTTTTGCATGCTTAAAGACTACAATAAATTGCTACCAAATTACTCGATTTTCAATTTAGCCAGTTCACCCCCTAAATTGACACACCCTA
>CAUDMG010003083.1:0-20777 GCA_958450375.1 Homarus gammarus | reverse complement strand
ATCGAAATTCGTAAATATGATGTCAAAATTTTTATGCAAAATATATCATAAGAAATGTAACCACAACACATAGGACCAAAATATGTCAACTACATAGATGCCTTTACAGTTAGACATGCATAAATGGCTGTCGCAGAGAATTTCTTTGGTGTCTGGGGCGTCCCGTTTCAGACACCAACAGTAGTCGGCGAGCATGTTGATATCCCAGCGACCCTGGTACCGCTCCTCCATTACACGGATATCTTGATGGAAGCGTTCTCCTTGTTCCTTGTATAGATATGTGGGTACCAAGATATGTGAACACGCCTGACGGCAGGACTCTGTTACCATTCATTATACCATTTATTCACATGTCTGTATTACCATATTATCATAGCATGTCTGATATCTATGCTTATGTCTAATGCCTATGTTCACTCACTATGTCCCGATATACTATGTCTGTACCGCGCTAGTCGAGTAATTAGAAGACCTCATTTATTGTCCTAGTGATGTCTAGCAACTCTCCTTGCCCAGCTAGACAACTTGCCTCAGATCAGCCTCGGCCTACACACGGCCCGGGGTCCCTAGTTCCCGCTTCTGTATCGGTCGGCTATCACGCCAAGTCTTGTACCACTTATTGAATATATCTACTGCTCGTGCTCTGGAGTTTGAAGAACCTTGTCTAGGATTTCATCCCACCACATGGCGCAGTTGAGTAGCTCCAACACGACAGTTCACAAGTTGCAAAAGCCGGCCTAGTCTGTACCCCGGCCTCCTCTGTTTCCCGCCCAGAAGATATACTCCACGGTGCCCCTGGATTTAAAGTGCTTTGTGACCTTGTGAAGTGCCCTAAGTGAAGTGCAGTGCCTTTTATGTCTGTTTGCTATGTCTCTGCGGCCCTACAGGTAGCAGAGACGCCTTCAGCCCAGTCTCCAAGACAGCACCTCCGGCATACACCCCCCGTCCACGTAGGCCTAGAAGCCACTGACTGACTCCCCCTGACTGAGTCACCACCAGCCCCGCCCGGGCGCGCGGAGTACACCGCTGCCAGCCCTCCTCTCACTTCACAAATACTACAGCCAATACTCTTTTACTTGCCCGCCAGTTCCTGCATTTAGGCAAGTACATTGACGAAAACATAGCACTCCACCTTATTCTCCTTGTCTTTCCCATCGCAACCATACCAAACACGAGATGTCTGACCACGACGATTTGCTGGGAAATTTAGATGAGGATTATGAGGAAGACGAAGCCTCACAGACCCTCCCACCCCCCCTCACGCCTCACACGCCGAGCGCGCCAAATTCAAAGGATGGGAGCCAGGATATACGTCAGTTAATTCACTTCCTACAAGTTTCCCAAGAGAAGGAAGCCCAAAGACGTCAATTAGAGGAGGAAAAACGACGTCAAGAGGAATTGTCAAGACGTCAAGAGGAATTGTCAAGACGTCAAGAGGAATTGTCAAGACAGTCAGAGGAATCAGCTTACCGTCTTCAACTTCAACAACAACACCAAGCTGATACCCACAAATTCCTGGGACTATTGGAATTGCTGACAACGAGGACGACTTCACCAGCTGCCACAACCAATTCGCCAGCTTCAGCCTCTTCATCTATCCTTCAGACAACGCCTCCTCACACGTCACCTAGCCCCCTTGGGTATACCTCAGTGCCTTCTCAACCACCTGCTCCAGTCTCAACTCTCGTCGACCTCTCCGTGCCTCCTCCACCGCTTGCCGTCCCGAGCACACCCCTGCACAGCAAGTCTTCAGTTACCAGCCCCCCACCCCTTCAATCTGATGCAACATATCAAGTATACCGTCAATGGCGACGTCGTTTCGAAGACTTTGCTGTCATGTCTGACCTCAACCGAATGCCCCCTCATAAACAACTCATCCAATTAAGATCGTGCATTTCCCTCGAAGTCCAACGCCTCCTAGAGCACACGCTAGCCATTCCCCCTGATTCCTCCATGTCAGTGAAAGAGGTCTTAGACGCCTTGCAGAGTCATTTCCGTGGCCTCCGCAATGAAGCTTTGCGTCGCAGGGAACTGCTATCCTGCAAACAAGCTTCTGGGGAATCATTCTCAGACTTCTATGCACGACTTAAGGACCTAGCAGCCGAGGTGGACCTATGTACAGGCGATCCTGTAACCTGTGCTGAGATCCAGCTCAAGATGATCTTGCTGATGGGTGTACGTGACGAGGACCTGCTTCAGAAACTCCTCACCCTTGACGCCGCCTCTCCCCTCACCGACTTCGTCACCTGTTGCAGGTCGTATGAGGCCACAAGAGAGGCTGCCTCAGCTATACACTCATCGCCATCTCAAGTTCACGCCGTCTCCACCTACAAGAGGAATCAACGCCAGATGCAGACGGCGTCCTCTCCACAGCCCCCGTCACAGTCACCAGTTTTTTCTCCCGAATCCTGCAGAAGCTGTCAGCGCCAGCACGGTCCAGGAAAGTGCCCTGCGGCTGATAGTACATGTCGAAACTGCGGGTTTCAAGGCCATTGGCCCCGCACACCTCGATGTCCCGCCAACAAGGTCTCATGCAACGCTTGCAACAAGCAAGGACACTTCGCCAAGTGTTGCGGGTCCACCAAGAAGCCTCCATCTCCAGGTCAAACCGTCTCTTCACCGTCTCCCAAGAACAACAAAGGATGCCGACGCGTGGATGATGCCTCGAGTGACAGGTCCTCCAAGCCCGTCAATGTCCGCCTGTCCTACGGTACCAACTCTTCCAACCTCCTGATGATACCTGACACGGGCGCGGACATCACGGTGATTGGACCAACACACCTGGACGCCCTCAACATTCCCAGGAGTAGCCTGTCACCCACAGCCATGAACGACGTGCTCACAGCGGACGGGTCCCCGATGTCTCCAGCTTTGGGTTGCTTCAAGGCAACATTACAGCTCGGTCCCAAGTCTTGCCTTGCCACAGTCCACGTCCACGAGGGCATCCAAACCCCTCTCTTGTCATGTGGTCATTGTCAGGACTTGGCCATCGTCTCATCCGAGTTCCCAAAGCCCATCCTCGCCGTGACACACCTCAACAGGTGTGCAGAGATACCTGTTTCAGCCATGACCACACCTGCTGCCGCCCGGGAGTTCTTTCTTCGCCAGTTCAGCGACGTCCTTGTCTCCAAGTCCGACCTCCAGAAGACGCCGCTCAAGAAGATGACAGGCCCCCCGATGAGAATCCACCTCAAGCCTGGCGCGACGCCTTTCGCCACGCACACACCCAGGCCTATCCCCTTTGCCCTACGGGACAAGGTGAAGGTGGAGCTCGATTCTCTGGTGCAGCAGGGGATCATCAGACACGCCGGCGAGGAGCCCTCCGAGTGGTGCCACCCTATGGTCTTGGCACCCAAGCCTGTAGGTGTTCGCATCACAGTGGACCTCACCCATCTCAACTCGCAGGTCTCCCGTCCCGCCCATCCATCGCCTACGCCCATCCAAGCAGTCCGCAGCGTCACCCCGTCTGCAAAGTTCTTTACCACGGCGGATGCACTACATGGGTACTGGCAAGTCGACCTGGCGGAAGAAGACCGCCACCTCACTACATTCATCACGCCCCACGGCCGCTTCCAACACTGCCGCGGACCCATGGGCTTCGCAGCAACGGGGGATGCGTACTGCCTCCGTGGGGATATGGCTCTGCAGGGTGTCACCAACTGCGTGAAGGTCGTAGATGACATCCTGCTCTTCGACGATGATCTCCCGGCCCACTTGAACCGAGTTCATCTGATGCTCACAAGATGCCGTGCCCATGGTATCACCCTGAACAAAGATAAATTTGTGGTCGCCGCCTCCCAAGTTAACTACTGCGGCTACAACATCTCGCCAGAGGGGATCTCAGCTGATGAGGAGAAGGTCAAGGCCATCAAGGACTTCCCTACTCCAGCGAACCTGACCGACCTCCGCTCGTTTATGGGCCTGGTAAATCAGCTGGCAGACTTCTCCCCTAAACTCGCCACATCAGCCCAACCTCTACGCCCCCTCATGAGCCCCAAGCGCTCCTTCCTCTGGACTCCTGACCACGACCTAGCGTTCAGGAATGTTAAGAAGGCGTTGCTGTCACCACCAGCCTTGGCACCCTTCGACCCGTCCTTACCAGTGGTCCTCCAGACCGACGCCTCCCGTCTATACGGCCTCGGATATGCCCTCCTTCAAGATCACGGCCAGGGTAGACTGCGCTTAGTTCAGTGTGGCTCCAGGTTTCTGACGGACACGGAGACCAGATACGCCACCATCGAACTAGAGATGCTGGCAGTCGCCTGGGCTATGGCCAAGTGCCGCCTTTACTTGTTCGGCCTTGGGCACTTCACCCTCATGACGGACCATCGCCCGCTCATACCCATCCTCAATCACCACACGTTGGACGCCATCGAAAATCCTCGCCTCCAACGTCTCAAAGAGAAGACCGCCCCTTACGTCTTTACAGCCGTGTGGCGCGCCGGGAAACTTCTGTGCATACCAGACGCCCTCTCCCGAGCCCCTGTTAGTCGCCCCACACCTGAAGATGAAGTCGACTGTACCACGGCCGCGGCTCACGTTCGGTCTTTAGTGACACACACAGCCACTTCTCTTGCTGACAAGATGACGATGACGCCCCCCATCGAAGACGATAGGACTCTCCAGGAGCTCCGCATCGCCGCCGCTCAAGACCCGGCATACGTCCAACTCCTCGATTACGTCTCCACTGGATTCCCCACCAACCGCTACAACATTCACGCCTCCGCCCTCCCCTTCTGGAAGCTAAGGGATAGCCTCTATGCGGACGGAGAGCTGGTGTTGTACGGCCCCAGGATCGTCGTCCCCGCTGCCCTCCGCCGGCGCACCTTATCCCGCCTCCACGACAGCCACCGCGGCGTTGAAGCCACCAGGCGCAGAGCCCGTCAGACCGTCTTCTGGCCTGGTATTGACGCCGATATTAGGAGCACGGTTGAGGCCTGTGAGCCTTGCCAGCAACTCCAGCCCAGCCAGCAACAAGAGCCGTACCTGTGCAATGACCTCCCAAAGCGGCCCTTTGAATCCGTGTCCGCCGACTTCTTTAATGTGGCCGGAAAGTCTTTCCTGGTGGTCGCCGACAGGCTCTCTGGATGGCCCGTGGTAGTTCCCTGTGGTCGGGACACCACCTCTTCCAGGGTCATCCGGATGTTTTGTTGCTTCTTCCGGGAAGTCGGAGTGCCTCTCCGCCTCCGAACCGACGGTGGGCCCCCGTTCAATAGCCACGAGTTCAAGAGCTTCGCCGAACGCTGGGGCGTCCACCACATCGTCACCTCCCCTCATTACCCGCAGGCGAAT
This sequence comes from Homarus gammarus, assembly GCA_958450375.1. Taxonomy (NCBI): domain Eukaryota; kingdom Metazoa; phylum Arthropoda; class Malacostraca; order Decapoda; family Nephropidae; genus Homarus; species Homarus gammarus. The sequence continues at coordinate 15,485 of CAUDMG010003083.1, read as the reverse complement.
GGCCACGCTGAGGCAGCGGTAAAGTCCGTAAAATACCTCATCCTCAAGACAGCACCAACGGGGAACCTGGACTGCGAGGAGTTCGACAGGGGCCTACTAGAACTCCGTAACACCCCTACCCCTGCCGGACGCTCTCCTGCCCAGGTGTTGTATGGCCGCCCCCTTCGTACTTGTGTGCCTGCCCACCCCCAGTCCTTCTTAGATGAATGGCAGATCAAGGCGGACGAGTGTGACCGCCGTGAGGCTGCCCGGATGGCCCAAGTGACAAGCCACTATGACGCCCACGCCCGCCCCCTTCCCAGGTTGACCGTCGGCCAGCAAGTACGAATCCAGGACCCGACGTCACACCGCTGGGACAAGGTCGGGGTCGTCATGGGCCGTGGCGAGTCTCGTTCGTACCAAGTCCGCCTCCCCAGTGGTCGTGTGTGGTGGCGAAACAGACGCCATCTCCGCCCAGTGCCATCCTCTAGTGACGAACCTTCCTCCCCGTCCCCTGTGTCCCCTTGCCCAGACCAGGAACGAAGGTCGTCAGTTGATCCCCCCATCGTCCCTCGCCGCTCCCCCCGACTCATGAAAAAGAGTCCATAGCCGCTCGAGATTGCACTACGAGCGTAAAGGGGGAGGGAGGTGTATAGATATGTGGGTACCAAGATATGTGAACACGCCTGACGGCAGGACTCTGTTACCATTCATTATACCATTTATTCACATGTCTGTATTACCATATTATCATAGCATGTCTGATATCTATGCTTATGTCTAATGCCTATGTTCACTCACTATGTCCCGATATACTATGTCTGTACCGCGCTAGTCGAGTAATTAGAAGACCTCATTTATTGTCCTAGTGATGTCTAGCAACTCTCCTTGCCCAGCTAGACAACTTGCCTCAGATCAGCCTCGGCCTACACACGGCCCGGGGTCCCTAGTTCCCGCTTCTGTATCGGTCGGCTATCACGCCAAGTCTTGTACCACTTATTGAATATATCTACTGCTCGTGCTCTGGAGTTTGAAGAACCTTGTCTAGGATTTCATCCCACCACATTCCTCACTCACATCACCGCAGTTCTCTGGAAAGTAGTCCAAGTGGGAGCTGAGGAAGTGCATCTTGATGGACATGCGTGCACCAAGAACTTTGTAGCTCAGAAGTAGGTCCTCAACAACTCGTCCATACTCTGGACTTCTGTAGTTGCCAAGAAAATTGGAGACAATAGACTTAAAGGCATGCCAGGCTTTCTTCTCATTTACATCCATGCTGCAATCAAACTTGGGATCTTTGAAAAGCTCTCTGATCTGAGGGACATCAAAAATTCCTGCATTCAGCTTTGCCTCACTGACTTTTGGAAATTTTTCTTTCAGAAAATTGAAAGCCTGGTGCTAAGACATTGTGTTCGCAAAGCCGCGATCCTAGTACTTGAGCTGACTCCTTAGACAAGCACAAGTCTCTTGTTAAATCATTCAACTCAGCTTGACTGAAGGGTATGGGCTCTTTTGCAGAAGCTGTGGGCAAGTATGTACTAGAAGCGTCAGTCTCTTCTATGTCTTCATCGATATCATGATCGTCATCGAGTATCATGTCCCTATAGTTTTCTGGTGGAGTTGGAATTGGTATTCCTGGTCCGTGAGGAACTGGTTTGATGGCTGAGGGTACATCTGGATACTTAACATGATGTTTGTTCTTCCTGTTTATACCTGAAATGTGAACGAAAGACTTAGTATCAACAAAGCATAACATATTAACTTACAGATATATTTAAGAATGCATAACATACTGCATTTGATATATTAGTATTGATGTATTAGTATAACTCACCCTGAAGGTTTGTCATGCAGAAGTAAGAGTCAGTGGTATGATCTCTGCCTTCCCTCCATACCATAGGAATGCCAAATGGTAGACGTTGAATCTTCTTGTTGCTCCAGCGCCGCAGATTTTCAACACATGTTTTGCAGCACATGTGAGGGGCAAAAGCTTTATCTTGGTCTCCAAGTTTCATTCCAAAGTATGCATGATATAAGTTTTTCACTAGGGAGTAATGGTGCACTGTCGGTCTGTCATTGTTACACAACCACACACATAGCAAAACCTGTTCTGGTCGTTCTTGCACTTCCGATTCATGATTAAATGTACAACTCTGTAAGAAGAAAAAACAGGTGTGTATATGATTAGAAATATAATAATAATAATAATAATAATAATAATAATTAACGGTTTATTGAAAGAGCTTGGCAGCCAGAAGGCTGAAAATATACAGTTACATATTTGGGGAGTGGGTTACGAATTACAAATAATATACAAGTAACATAAGTGACACAAATAAGACATATAATAACTTAGATGGGGAAAAGCTCAAACTACAGTTCAATTCAACATAGTGACAGTGTTACAGTATTACAAGTTATTGATAATTTTTACAATGGTTGGGACTGGGCTGTTCTTATAGCGATCAGTTCGTGCACGTATGGGCTGGATGCGGTTGTGGTGTCGAACAGCAATTCTCGGACAAGGGACCTCGGGTGGTAGTAGGAGCCGGTGTCGGGGATGGTGTAGAAGCTTCTTACCAAATTTGCAGATGAGGTCGTGGTGATGGTCAGTGAGAGTCGAAAGGGTCAGTGTGTTGAGCGCTTCTTGATATGTGGAGTAGGAGGAGGAGAGAATAATCTTGCATGCCCTCTTTTGCACTTTTTCTAGGTGTTTACGTTGTGTGGCATTTAGGGAGGAAGACCAGGTGGGGGAGGCATAGGTGAGCTTGGGAAGTATGAATGTTGTGTAAACACTGAGGAGCTCGTGTGCAGGAACTCCGAGGGACTTGAGTCGGCGGAGGAGGTGGAGACGGAAACTGGAGGATTTGACAACTTCATTGACGTGTGGTTTCCAATTTAGTTTGTTGTCTATGGTGACGCCGAGGAGCTTCGTGGAATCTACGACCTGGAGTGTGTTCGGACCTAGAGTAATGGAAGGAGGTGGGACAATGTCGGAGGAGAGGTTGATGTGCATAACCATGGTCTTGGTATGGTTGATGGTGACATGGTTGTTGGTAGCCCAGTTTTGGAGACTGTTCAATAAATCCTGAAGGGCGGTATAGTTGGGAGCAGAATTGTTGACGCTGATCCCAATGGTGGAGTCGTCGACATATTTCCAGCGAGCAGGGGTTTCTCTTAGGGCATCATTGATGAGCATAAGGAAGCAGAGTGGTCCCATCTTGGTGCCTTGGGGGACGCCACAGGTGAGTGACTGAAAGGTGGAGACAGCCCCTCGGAAGCGTACAGCTTGGCGTCGGTCACTGAGGAAGTCTGTAAGCCATGGTATGAGGCTTCTTCGAAGCCCGAGGTCAATAGCTTTGTTGATGATTATATTGTGGTCGACTAGGTCGAACGCTTTAGTGAAATCAATGAAGGCGACAGCTACAGACGTTTTTCGTTTCTCGAGATGGCGGTATATGTAATCGAGAAAGCTGACAAGACAGTGAGTGGTGGAGGAAGTTTTCATGTTGCCAAATTGCTGAGGGTCTACGACTCCTGCAATATCAGCATAAGCCCAGTCGAACACAAAACTTTCACAGATTAGGCTGGGTATTGGGGTGATTGCAATAGGTCGTAGCTGATTTAAGGATTGTGGGCTGGTTGACTTGGGCACTGGTGATACATAAGAGGTCTTCCAGTCAGCTGGGCATCTGGCTTGACTGAGAGAAGCATTGATGATGGAGCAGAGGGGTTTAGCAAGCTCCGGGGAGAACTCCTTGAAGAGTTTCATTGGTAAGTCAATGGGGGTGGTAGAGCGTTTTAATTTTAGTTTGTCCAGGCGTTTTGCTACGTCAAATTCTTCTACTAAGTCAGTGGGAAGGGAGGCTGGTAGGTAAGCAGGGAGAGTGGTTGTGTCAAGCCGTGGGAGCGTCTGGCATATAGTAGCGAAATGGTTATTTGTTTGCTCAGCTGCGTCAACACTAGTGAGATGGCTAAGGAAGGGGAGGGGGTGTGTCTTATTGTTTAGTCCACAGAGTTCTTTAAGCTTACCATACCATTGACTGATGTTGGTCTGTTTCAGGTGTTGTAATTTGGTTGGGTAGTGGGACTTCTTTGCAGTGCGTATTTCGCGGATGACTCGGTTGCGAAGGGACCTGTAGCGGATGTGGTCATTGAGATGAAAGGCTCTGTCTCTCTGTTGCATAAGTCTTTTGATCCGAGGTGTGATCCAGGGCAAGTCAGCTGGGTGAGATCTGACGGACTTCTCGGGGAAGAAGTGGTGGTGAGCTTGCGTGGTGGTGTTGGTATAATTTATCCATTTGGTTTCCACGTCATCCACGCTAAGTACTTCAGTCCAGGGATGGTGAACTATCCACTGCCCGAAGAGGCGCACTGCAGAGTCAGTAATCGGCCTGTAGGTCTTGATGTAGGGTCTCTGTACTTGAGTGGGAGTGGCAGCTGGGGACCAGAGCACTGATAAGTGTGTGCTACACCCGATAGGAGGCATTGGTTGAGGTGGTTGGTACTGGTCCGCTAAGTCAGTTAAGATAAGGTCCAGGGTATTTTGACCGTGTGTGGGGAAGGTCACAACTTGTGATAGTGATAGCTGGTCCTGGATATCAGTGGTGTCAATTTCATTTAAATCCCCACATAATATTAACTTGGCACATGGGTACCTAACTCTGAGGTGGTCTGAGGTGGTGATGAGATGATTGATAAGAGTGTCTCTGGTGGGTGATCGAGGCGGATGGTATGCCACACAGATTATAATGGAAGCAGTGTTGCGTGGGTGGGCTCTTAGCACGACACGTACCCATAATGCTTCCACATCTGCTGGGACTTGAACATCCAGGCGTGACGGGCGTAGGTCATCTTGACAGAAGAGGGCAACGCCCCCTCCGCGTCTTTGTGAACGAAGGTGATGAAAGAGTTGATATCCCTCAATATGACACGTTTCAGGCACAATTTGCCAGGCCTCACATATGGCAACGACGCTCGCGGCGGTTGACCTGACTGTAGTTGCCAGCTCGTCGAACTTGTTAGCTAGGGAAGTGACGTTGGATAGCAGTAAAGACGGGAGATCATACCATATCCGTGGAACTTCAGTGTGGTGGTATGGTCTGTCAGGGGTGGGTTTCTCCGGTTTCCTAGTGGAGGTTACGGTTCTAATGGGCTTATGTGCATGACGGCCTTGTCTACGGCTCCGCGCGTGGAATAGGTTTAGTGACTTGAGTAGCGCGATAACACTGCCATCAGGATAACCGTTCCCACGCTTTAGATGGTACAGAGTGCGTCGGGAGTAAGTGATTGGTGGCCATCTGTTGAAATCTGTTGTGGGCGGACGGAAGTGTTTGTCACTGGCGGCACTTTGAGGGACACTGACACTGGTAGACATCTGTTAGTATTTGTCAGTCGTAAAGACCGTGGGTCTTTGTCCCTGGTGCTTGGGGTCGCCGACACAGTTTTCACGATATATGTAAACACCGCGGTGGTCCTTGTCACTGGCACTTTAAAGGGGACCGATAAAGTGCCCACTGTCTGACTTTTCCTTGGGGTGCACTATCGAGCACTGTATGGTAATCACTTATTGCACTGCTCCGTAATCAATCGTTCACTAATCACTAGAATGTTTTGCTGAATCGATCCTGGTGTAGTAAGGCTGGTAGGGCGTTGGGGTATAGCAGGGGGAGTGGCAGGGCCAAACAGACTCGGCCTGGCTGCTAAAACCGGGAGCGCCTTCGGGGCACGTCCTGTCTCACTGAGGGTTGACAAGTGTGTAAATATGCGTGTGTGTGTGTGTGTGTAAGAGAGAGAGAGAGAGAGAGAGAGAGAGAGAGAGAGAGAGAGAGAGAGAGAGAGACGCACACACTCCCACTTTCTTGAAGTCTCGAGAGACACTGACTGAGGGTCTAGACTTTAGAGGCACATCAGGGTGGTTGCTAGTACATGCCATGTACCACCAGATGAAAAAGAAATTGAATTGTGAAAAAATATATGTAAAAAAACACGGGCATATACTCTTTTCCTTTGCGTCACGGCGGACATTTAAATGGCCAGCGAGCACGTGGGTGTATTTAAATGCATCGTAAGGGCATTAAAACTGACCGAAATCTTTTCTGTGAGGCTTGCCAATGTCTCGGATGATATTTTTAATGAACGAATATGAGGACCCCATTTTGAGCGAAAAATGCCAATATTTTACCTGAATCTCCGCTTAAAATGCTATAGCACAAAATTCTGACCAGATTGAGCAAAATGGATAACATTTTTGAGATCAGCATGCAAGATACACCCAGAAAAGCTTAATAATACATAAACCTCAAAAACTATGCAGGGCAGTGCAATTAATACCATCACAACCATCTCTCATATATACGTACACAAGAGGTATTTCTATAAGTATATCTATAAGATATTTCTATAAGATATTTCTATAAGGTATTTCTATAAGGTATTTCCATAAGATATTTCTATAAGATATTTCTATAAGATATTTCTATAAGATATTTCTATAAGGTATTTCTATAAGGTATTTCTATAAATATACATAACACTCCAAAAAAATGAAAACGGTAAAGAGACGAAGGTGTAGGTGTTGACAGTATACGAATCAAGGTGATGATATGGTGGAGAGGCAGACACACACACACACACGTCCCTACTGAAGCTAAGTGTTGGTTATCTTCACTACACCATGGCTCTATATGTACACTCTATCCCAGCTGAGTGTATGTGAAGTATATTTCTCGTGTATACTTCTCTAGGATCAATACACCCCGTTTCGTCAGTATTTCCTCCTCTTATCCAGGACACGTAATTATAACATCAATTACATCAATTACACCTGCATGGCCACCAACACATCTCATTTCTCCTTTATCTTTTACTCAGAGGGAAAGAGTAGCCTTAAGAATCGATACTAACCTAACCTAACCTAATCTAACCTAACCAAACCAAACCTAACCTAACCTAACCTAACGTAACCTAACCTACCTCTCCCAAGACTGCTACAGAACACAGCAGGTTAATTGTGTCGTGGGCTACAAGATTCAGGTAGAATATGATATACAACTCTAATTTCCTTCGACTTAAAATTTACCAACATTGAAAAAACAGAACACGTGGATTTTTTCGAGGTACTGGAAACATTATAAATATGATCATAGTTTATCAGGTAGAGATGAGGTGTAGATCAGTCAGTACCTTGTGGGTAATTACCTGTTCCAGTACTCAGGTATATGTAAACACAACTCCTCAAGTACAGTAAATCATTTGTTCTCTATGGTGTACTAAACGCCTCTAACTAACCTTAAACATTCTCAAACACACGTGAACAACCATTAAACATAAACTAACTAACATAAGCTATAGTGGTTTTATGTAAGGCATGGCAGTAAATCTTAACTACGGTCCAACTATGGTCATTATCAACCTCTTTAGTATACAGACTAAGGCAGGTAATGAATCTGATAATACGCCAGGTACTACACCAGGTAAAAAACCAGGTATCACACCAGGTACGACACCAGGTATCACGCCAGGTAACACGCCAGGTAATGAGAATCTTATCTATGTCACGCTAGACTATAAATCATCTCTTCCTCACAAACATTTAACTCAACAAATATACTTTAACTCAGGTGCACAGATCCTCATACAGAAAACATAGCCGGATATCGTATACACTCCACCTCACTCACGCCAACCTCCTGACCTCTCGGCTTAATTAGGGGCTATTTTTTGGCCTCTTACTCGTGTACAGAGTCCATGAGGGTAAATATCACTACCATCTTTAGAGTATAGACAAGACCCAGTGTGAGGTTGACCACATACAGAACTCTTTGGTAATAGAAATCTTACGAGAAAAAAAAATGAATAAAAATTAACAATACCAAGAACAATAATAATAACAGGAGCACTAATAAGAACAATAATAACAAGGCCGCCAAATATATATGTTCAATCATTATTATTATTGAACCTCATTGAACTCTTGGGATGAACACAGGACCACATGATTGAAGTAAATCTATCAAACTCCTTCAAGTGTCACCTAATCCTTACCATCCCAGACATTCATTACCTGATATAAACATTGACAAACACTCAACTATAAAGACTTCATTAATGACATCATATATACGCCTATAAATATAGGCGTATATACTTTCAATATAGTATATACGATATTTTGTTCAACCAAGTTAGTTCATGTGGACAATAAGTCCTTGTTTAAGTTAATATATTAAGGAAGCACCTGCACAGTGATGGGATATTATGCTTCACCTGGGAATTAAGCTTCGCCTTGGAATTAAGCTTCACCTGGTAATCAAGCTTCACCTGGCAATCAGATAGGTCTTTGGTGTATGGCGGTCATAACAACACTCACTCTTAACTCTATATTAACGTCCTCAGTTATGGTGCTGGTATTATTAACCTGTGATGAGCCTTAACTAAGTAAACAACAGTATCTCCAGGTGTGTTACTAATGAACACTGATGATGAACGTTCACACCTGTCCAAGGTTCAATGGGGAGATGATGACTTGTCTAAAGTTAGTTATACCTTGTAGTTCTGGTTTAACCTAACCTAACCTAACATAACCTAATCGAACTAAATTCAACTATCCTAACCTAATTTAACCATACGCTAACTTAAATTTTACCCAACCCAACCTAACCTAACTTAATCCCAGAACAATGTAAATAACAAGTCGGAAATGAATCCGATTACATTTTATTTCAGAAAAGATTCAATATCACGAACCAAGACCAATCAAGGGGGGGCAGATTATGGGTCAGATCACGTCACAGTAATGAGTTTATTGAGGCTAAAAACTTCAAAAATTATTCAGAAAAACTATGGACAAAATCAAAGGGAATTTAGGTTAACTCAAAACAGGGGGAGGGATAGAATGCGAAATTGAACCCGAATATAGATTTTCAGTATTGCTAAAGGGTGACTCTGATGAACAAGACCCAGGGAAAACTACTTAATAATCACAAAGAAGTAATGTTAGAGACTAGGGAAAAACTTATAGGACATAGGAGGAACGAGGCTAAAAGTGAGTGGATGACAAATATGATAAAAGCAAAAGGAATGTGAAAAGTCTAAAGAAGATGATCTAGAAAGAAAATGAAAGGAGATAGATGATCATGACAGAAGGCATAATTATCGAGAATTATACAGAACGATTAAAGAAATGAACCAGTGATTTAAAATAATCAATATTTGCATTATCACCTAAAATGCCCGGAGCCTTAGAGTGCACCCAGTTTAGAACAATTAGCCTAATAAGTCCTGCCTACAAAGTTTTATTAAACAAAGTTAAGAAGAATAAAATTTAGAATAGACAGTGAGTAATCTAAAGACCAAAGTGGATTTAGAAAGGGAAAAGGAACTAGAGAAGGTGTTTGGTTTGAGAATTTTGTGTGAAAGGGCTGTAGAGGTCCAAAGAAATCTGTTTGTTCGCTTTGTTAATCTTTAAAAAGCCTTTAATAAGGTAAAACACAATAAACTTACAGAGTTCTTAGGAAAAAATGGTTAATAATGAAGAAGATATTAGAAATTTAAAGAATCTTTACCGGCAACAGGAGGCTGCAGTAAATAATGAACTTACTAATTGGTTCAAAAGTTAGACAGGGAGTAAGACTTTACTGTGTAATATACAGGGTGTTGCACTTATAGATGATGTATTGTAATCATTATGGCGGGAAGCAGTATTGGTGTAGCTAATTATTTCTTCCTGTGAAGCAGATGATGCCTGAAAGTTTCCAATGACGGAACACTACGACCTACCCACGAGAATTAACCTGGTGTAGCTCTTCATTCATACAATTCCATTACTCAAACGCAGCGTTAATTTCGAAAGCCATTTCCTGACAACGACTCCATTGTCGGAACAACTTCCTGAACTTTGTTAGGAAATTTGAGAGCGATGGGAGTGTTCAACCAGCTCCGTATATGCGACGGCCTACACTCAGGACACAAGAGACAATCGCTGCTGTTGCAATCGCGAGAAGTTCGTCCCAGTCAGTTCGTCGTCTGTCACTACAATTTGGTGTCAGCCAAAGGAGTCTTTGGCGTATACCCCACCAAGATCTGCACTTGTGGCCTAACAAAATTAAGGTTGTGTGACAGCTGAACGATGCAGACTTTGGGAACGCCGCGATTTCTGTCGGTAGTTTCTTCACAAGTGCGATGAAGATTCAAACTTCATCAACAATGTCGTCTTCACAGATGAGGCGTACTTCGAGTTGACATGTGGCGTCAACAAACAAAACTGCAGGTTCGGCTCACAGGAAAATCCCAGATCATCGCTTCAAAGAGACCTGCAGCCTGTAAAGTGACAGTGTGGTCTGCTGTTGCGGCTGGATTCATTATTGGTCTATGTATTTTCGAGGAGAATAATCTGACTGTGACTGTCAACTCTTAACTCTACCTCCACATGTTGCAGCACTTTCTCCTTCCTGAACTGCAACGAAGGTACACTGCGTTTGAAGACATGTTGTTCCAGCAAGATGGTGCCACACAGCAAGAAGTGTGAATAAGTTTCTGCGCCAACACTTTGGAGACAGAATCATCAACATGTATCGACGATTTGACGGCAAACATCACTGCAACCATCAGCACTATCAGTCAAGACGCATTGTACGCAGTAATACACAATATACCGAGTGGCTGACGGAAAAGCAACCATTCTAATGGGCCCCATTGTCAGATGCAATGTTTAAGAAATAAACAGTTATGTCACAGCATAATCTCGGACCTCTGAGCTTTCCAGCCATGTGCTAGACGTAGCATTTACGTTGTTCATGATTTTTTTATAACACTAATAAATGTGGCAGATATAAAAGCAACACCCTGTATATTTAGAATTCTTAATGAGAGAAGTTATAAGTGATAATGAAGGAATAAAAGTTAATGGTAAAGTAAAATCAAATAATACGCTATACAGATGATACTGCTCTTACCACAGGTAGTGAAGAGGCATTACAAAAACTGGTTAACTGATTAGTGGAAAAAGGTGAAGAATATGGGTCAAGAGTTAATGCTGTAAAGACTAAAGTAATGGTTGTTTACAAATGGAAATAAATCCTGAAATAAGAATTATGGTAGACGACAGGGAACTTAAACGAGTGGAAATATTGTGTATTGGGGAAGTAACATTAACTGTGATGGTAGATGTACGGAAGACATAACAAGACTAGGTCAAGAAAAACACCATTTAATTATCTAAAAAACCTTATAAACAGGAACATTAACTTCAGTTTGAGAAAAAGGTCTGCTGAAAGGCTATATATGGCCAGGACTGATGTATGGGTCAGAACCGTGGACACTTTCAGCAGACACCAGGTTGTGGAGGCCTTTGATGTGTGGTGTTTGTTAGGTTCTGAATAATAAGTTCTATATACAGGAGAGAACACAAACACCTGTATAGTTTTGTAGGTTCGGTTTACTGGATAAGAGTATGTACACAAAGGAGAGCAGCACTCTCTCTTGACTAGGCTCCCGGTCAACTGCTATAGGCGACGTATGGCAAGTGATACATTAGCAGCTTCCATACGTCGCCAGGCACATTAATTAAGCGTGTGGGATATGGTAATAACATTGCCACACGCTGCTAGCTAGGCTGAATAAATAATACATAAATGGAGCACATACATAATATACATACATGATATATAATCCAGCATACATAATATACATACACCTCCCTCCCCCCTATACGCTCATAGCAAAGTCTTGAGCGGACCTTTTCTTTTGGATCCGTTCTGAGCGTCGAGGGACTTCATCACTGGGAAGGGTATGGGACTCAACACTGGTGGCGGGGCCAGCAGAAGGCATTGTTACGGGTCGGAGAAAACGGCGGTTCCTCCACCACACACGACCACTGGGTAACCGCACCTGGTAGTCCCGTGACCTGCCGAGACCCATGACTACGCCTACTTTGTCCCAACGTAGGGAGGTCGGGTCCTGAACACGGACTTGGGTGCCGACACTCAACCTGGGGAGAGAACGGGCGTGGTCATTGTAGCGGGCGACGACGTCCTGAACACGTTCGGCGGCTCGGCGATCACAATCCTCTGTCTTGGCCTGCCACTCCTTGGAGAAGGATTGAGGGTGAGCAGGGACACAAGAACGAAGGGGGCGTCCATACAAAACCTGGGCAGGGGAGCGTCCGGTGTAGTTAGGTGTGTTGCGGAGTTCAAGAAGACCCCTGTCGAAGGCCTCGCAGTCAATGTTCCCAGAAGGGGCCACCTTAAGGATGAGGTGCTTCAGGGATTTGACAGCAGCCTCAGCGTGGCCGTTGGACTGCGGGTAATGGGGCGATGACAACACATGCCGGACTCCCCATCGGTCGAGGAACACAGCAAAGTCCCGGCTTGTGAACTGAGGCCCTCCGTCGGTTCGCAGGCGTACAGGAACGCCCACGTCACGGAAGTAGTGGCGGAACTTGCTGATGGTGGCGGCAGACGTCGTGTCATTACCGCACTTGATGACAACCGGCCAACCAGAGAGACGGTCGACGATAACGAGGAAGGACTTTCCTGACACACAGAAAAAGTCGGCCGACACAGACTCAAAGGGGCGGGTGGGGTTGTCGTCACTCATAAAGGGTTCCTGCTGCTGGCTGGGTTGTAATACGTGGCGGGGCTTACACACCTGGACAGCATTGGAGATGTCGGGGTCGATGCCAGGCCGGAACACAGTCTGTCTTGCACGCCGTTTGGTGGCCTCGGCTCCACAGTGACTGTCGTGGAGGCGAGCCAAGGCGTGGAGACTTGAAGCAGCAGGGACAACTACCGAAGGAGAGGTGTCACTGGCCAGAGGTAGGGGCAGGGCGGCAGCAGGGTAGTTGCTGCTCCCTTCGTGCACCCTGTTGGCGTGTTTTACCTCGAGAATCGGTGTTGGGAAGTCCTGGGGGATGATGGCCAACTCTTGGCAATGTCTGTAGGACAGCAAAGGAGTCGGGACGCCATTATGCACATCAATCCAGGCTTGACACGACCTGTTGCCAAAGGTGACGTGTGCATAGAGTGAACCTAGGGCCGGGGTCATCTGTGAACCATCTGCCATAAAGCGCAGATCCTTGGGGGGCGGTCCTAGATCACTTGGAGAGAGCCCCAAGCATTGCAAATGCTGGGGACCGATGACTGTAGCATCAGCGCCGGTGTCGGGCAACATCTGAAGACGGGATGACACACCGCTGTAGGTCACGATGACGCTGATGTACTGGGGGACTTTGGTCCTGGGACGCGGGGGGGAGCACACATTCCTAATGTGGCTCGAGCGTTGTCAGGAGTCGTCGTACCTCTGATTGGAAGACTGTGGGCGGCCCTCTCTGGTGGAGGGGGGCTGAAGCTTCCGCCGACGCGGTCCCTTGGGTATGTTGGAAGGGCAACACTTGTCATAGTGGCCCAGACGACCACACACATTGCACTGGACGCGTTTGGCTGGGCACCGTACTGTGAGTGACCAGTGGCCCTTACGGTCACAACTGTTGCAGGTAGACTGAGCAGCTGGACACACCTGTGTTCCGTGCTGCTTACCACAGTTGTTGCAAAATAAACCGGGCGTGGACGTGGTGGGCGAAGGCGTAGGAACGGACTTCTTGTCCTTCTTGTACCGGGACACAGCGCGTACAGCTGTAGGGGGAGCACGGATGGCAGAGGTGGCACACCTGGCAGCCTCATAGGAGCGACATATCGTCAACACATCCTTAAGAAAAGAGGAAGAGTCGAGGGAGGTGAGGCGTTGGACAAGTTCCTCGTCCTTAACACCCATCAGGATCACCTGCTTCAACTGGGTCTCCTCGCACTGCTGGTGGTGGCCTGGACATATATCTACCTCTTCCGAGGCTCTCTTAAGACGCACGTAAAAGGCATCAAAAGACTCACCCTCCATCTGTCTGCAGCTAAACAATTCCCTCCTGCGCAGAGCTTCATTCTGCTGTCCTTTGATGTGCCGTTGTAGAACGTCCAGTACCTCCTCTACAGACAGCGAAGAGGTTGGGGGTACCTGCAACGTATGTTCCAAGACACGCTGAATTTCCAAGGACAGGCACATACGCAGCTGGATGAGTTGTTTAGGCTGTGACAAACTCTGGAGATCCACCATTGTAGAGTAATCAGTCCACCGTCGCCGCCATTCACGAAAAGTCTGGAAAGTCTCATCAGGCTTCAAGATGGGCGGCGTTTGAGCTGCTGCTTTAGGTGGGGCTGGGGGGCGTGAAGGAAGCATGGATGAGGTATCTGAACCAGTCAGTACCGAGGCAGTGTTAGAGCCAGGGGCTTGGTTAACAGTGAGGCGAGATATCAAGGCTTCAAACCGTTCACTGTCTTCCAATCTCCGTTGGTTGTCTCGTTCTGCCTCTGCTTGCCTTCTGTGCTCATCCGCCAAACGTCTGTGGGCTTCATCCTCGCGTTTCTCATCTCTCATAAACTTCAGTAAAGCAATTATCTCTGGAGACAACGCTGAATATTGAGGTGAGGGACTGCGCGATGTGGGGGCTGAAGCGTCGTGGCCGGTCTGGTCATCCATCTCTGCGGGGCTATCACCCGCCTGAGTCATCCAGACGCTGGGTCCACGGCTACGTAAGGCGTGAGACATAACTACTTCCTCTGTGTACTATGTCTTAAATCAGTGTTGACCGGTCAGCCCGTCGTATCAACAAGATTTCAGACAAAAAATTAATTAAATACACAGATAAGTAGGTTATATATATAAAATATATATAAGGAAGCCGCGCGGTCAGCGAGTGTTAGTACGTGTGAGTGTGTGTCCCGGGCCGGCAAAGCGTCTCGCCCCAGCTGTGAGGGGGGGTGGAGGCGGCGCTGTGAGGGGGGCTGGAGGGAGAGGCGCGGCGACTCCCAGTCAGTCTAGTTACCCTCAGGACGCGGTCAGAGACGGGTGCACTGAACTTTACTCCTTACAAATGCCCAGAACGTGCCGTATACCTTGGGAATCCTTTAGAACAAGGTCACACATGAATGGCACGAACACACAATGCACTAAACACTTCACAGAAAATCACTGTCACTGACACTGCTCAAAGTTGCTGAAATTCTTCGAGGAGAGATGGCGCGGGAGTTGACCCAAGGCTTGACCCAAGACGGGAGGGGACCCTAGCCGGCTTTCTACAAACTTTGCACTATCACTCGTAATTATCCAGTAAGACTACGCACTGCGCCATGTTAGGTTCTGAATAATAAGTTCTATATACAGGAGAGAACACAAACACCTGTATAGTTTTGTAGGTTCGGTTTACTGGATAAGAGTATGTACACAAAGGAGAGCAGCACTCTCTCTTGACTAGGCTCCCGGTCAACTGCTATAGGCGACGTATGGCAAGTGATACATTAGCAGCTTCCATACGTCGCCAGGCACATTAATTAAGCGTGTGGGATATGGTAATAACATTGCCACACGCTGCTAGCTAGGCTGAATAAATAATACATAAATGGAGCACATACATAATATACATACATGATATATAATCCAGCATACATAATATACATACA
>CAUDMG010003082.1:138196-151198 GCA_958450375.1 Homarus gammarus | reverse complement strand
CACAGATAAGCTCATGAAAAATTGTACCAAAAACATAAGTTCAAATCCTTTATAATGACAAAATATGAAGTTCTAAAAGTGCTTCTGAACTTTGCTCTTTCTCTTGTACAGCTTGCTCTCTTCTCGTTGCAGTGTCCAGCAATAGTTGCCCATCATGTTGGGGGTGAATTGTCCCTGATATCTGATCTCCATTATGGCGATATCTTGATGAAATCTTTCGCCGTGTTCATCACTAACGTCTCCAAGGTTACCTGGGAAAAATTCAATATGAGAGTAGAAAAAATGCAATTTCAAGGACATCCTTGCTCCTAATGCATGATAATTCTGAAGCATGGTTGTTACGATTTCTTTGTAGTTGTCAGCACGATAGTTTCCAAGAAAATTCTTTGACACATTGACAGATGATTCCCATGCTTTTTTCTCCAGTGGGTTCAATGTTTTGGTGAATTCGCTATCATTAACTAGGATACGAATTTGTGGTCCATTCAAGACACCTGCTTTCAACTTGGCTTCGGAAACCACACCACCTAGTTTCTGAGATAAGTATAGAGTCCCAGCACCGAATTGATCCATAGCTTTGATGAAATTTTTAGCCAAACCGAGCTTTAGATGCAGTGGAGGCAAAAATATCTTTTCTGGATCTACAAGCGGATTGTGAGCACAGTTAAACTTTCCAGGCTCATCTCTTGGTCTTGTCGGCCAATCCTTTCTCACATAGTGCTCTGCATCAGCTCTGCTGTTCCACAAGCACAAAAAGCACATATGCTTTGTGTAGCCACTCTGAAGGACCAGTAGTAAACTGATGACTTTGAGATCGCCACATATCTTCTACTGGTGTTTCTCATACTCTATAGCGGCCAACAGAATTTTCATTGTTTCATAGCTCTCAGTCATTTTTGTTGCGTGTGCTATTGGGACAGATGGAAGCCGATTGCCATTGTGTAAAAGAACAGCTTTCAGAGAGTCTTTTCCTGAGTCTATAAACAGCCTCCAATCCTCTGTCTTGTATGTTTCAGACTTGCAGAGTTGTTGCCTGAGAGATACTGCTTCCTCGCAATAACAAAGGTTGTTTGCCATCTTGAAAAATGCAGATAGCTGTCTATGTCGGTAACGCGCTGTAGTGATATGCACTCCATCTTCTAGCAGGTTACGCTGCTTTAGTCTGGATCCCAAAACTTCAGCCTTTTCTTTTGACAAGTTTAGGTCCCTGATGAGATCATGAAGCGCTTCTTGAGCATATAGTTTAGGCCTGGTATTTTCAGTCATATCCTGGTAGTCGTTTTCCATTGAGGTAGAGGTAAAATCGGAATCACTCAATTCTTGTTCAGTCGGTGGATTTGGGACTGGAAGTTCAGCACTGTGCGGTACTGGTCGGATTGCAGAAGCAATATTGGGGTACTGTACCTTGCCTCGTGTCTTGATTTTTATTCCCTTAATATTTGTGAGACAGAAGTAGCAGTCACTACTGTGGTCTTTAGGTTCACGCCATATCATTGGTACAGCAAACGGCATTCCTGAACTTCGTTTACCACACATCCACTCGCTCAGGTGGTTAACACAAGACTTACAGGCTACATGAGGTGCCCATTTCTTGTCTTGGTCACCCAAATGACATTTGAAGTAACTTTTGTAGTTCAGTCGAACAGCTTTTGTGATTGGTTTCTTGAGGCTACCAGGAGTGAAGGCACCACAAATGTAGCAAAAACTGTCAGCACTGTTCACACACTTACGACGTTCCATGTTTTGTTAATTTCAGAGTAATTACAAATCATGCAGGTGTAGATATGCAATATCATGAATCAGCAAACTGAAACTAACAAAAAAGCACAAATTAGGACAAAATAATTGCATAAGTGGAGCCAATGAGCATATAAATTACTGTATGAATAGCATGGTACACTAAATATATAGATATGATGGTTCTGGAAAACTGAGCCTGATACAGCTATACGAATGTCATAATTGAGTTCAGCACATACAATTACACTAGAATCAGACTGTTTTGATCCAGAACCATGAGAATTTTTTTTTATGTTGACCAGTGTTAATATAAACAATATATGCCTTCCATGCTAGTTATGATAAATCTCATTAAAGCCGTTTTATCAGGGAATACTACAGAAAATAGGTTTCAAGTGTCATTTCATTGGAAAATAATATTAAGAGATAAAATTGAATGTTAAAATTATCTTATAAACAGCAGCTGTGTTTGTTTATATTTAGCAGGCAAGTTTAAGGAGATCGATCGAGTTTTGCAACGTAAAAGGAGATAACGAGACCCTTTGATCCCTCTTAACATAAGCAGTGTCTTCCAGAGGTTAGAGGGGCCCTCAGTGGTCATTTTCCAAGATCAAAGTATACCACATCTATTATCACTTTTTCACATCCGGAGAATTATTGACGCCAAATTTTCCAACGCTAATAATTTGTGCGTGTCTATATACTATATCTCATCGTTTGGGGGCCCAAGGATGTCGGGGGCCCTGCACATAAGTGGGGAACAATTGTTCAGACTCTACATATTTCCTCGATGTGAAATTTTGAAGCTCTTTTATATACTTAAAAATATTACTCGTGTCACTTAATCTGTATGACTTAAACTATTATTCAGAAAGATGTATATGGCTGTGACCTGATTCTTCATTTATCTCAGAATGTGTCAGTGTACTAAGTGATGCAGTCAATGTATAATTTGTATCAGAAAGATAAACATTCAAAATATTTATTCACTGACAATTGACGTCTGATATTATCGGAAATACAACGCGGATTTCTTAAGTATTGATTTGTCTAATTCTAAAATGTTACTCAACACTTAAGTAAATGGAAAGATTTAAGCTGAACCTATTTTCAAAAGTGATTGGCAGCTACCAAACAGGGAGGTACTACCGCCTGGGAAGATATTGGAAGCATAATGAGTTGTCTATTGGTAGACCCTACTGCCATATGACATCACGAAAATTGTGACCAAGTCCCAGGTTGCTGATCTGTCTTTTTGCCACATTTACACACAATTGCAGGGTCTCTTAACATTGACAACACAATATACATATATTGTTTCTCACTCTTGATCTTTGTTTTATTTGTTTATTCTTTATGGTTCTTTATTGTTATTATCGCAGTATTATTATTATTTTTATTTTTATTATTATTGCAGTGTTGTTGTTATTATTATTATTGTTATTATTATTATTATTTTATTATTATTTTTGTATTTTTTTAATTTTACTTATTTAAATTATTATTATTATTATTATTATTATTATTATTATTATTATTATTATTATTATTATTATTATATTTTCGCCCCCCAGGCCCCGATGTGGGTCAGTGACCTGTGCCCGGGTGGGATAATCACCGTAAAAAAAAAAAAAAAAGCCTCAAACATTTTCACTAATAATTACTGTACTCGCTCTCATGACAAACGGATGAACTTAACTGTCTAATTTACTTGCCATTATTATTTTCCATGGCACTACAAACAATATTTTTGGTGTTTGATAAAGAACTGTACATAGAGGAAGATGATTGTAACATAGTGTTGGTATACTGTGTATGTCTCTGTATACCAGAGGTCCTCTAATACTGTTGGTGGCGGCCATAACCGAGCACGTCGCTGGCCACACAACCAAACTTATTTAAACAAATAAAAGCTATAATATTTTTGTATAAAGGTATACTCATCCTGCTAACTTTCTTCTGTCAAGCAGTTAGGGTCGTTAAGCTTGAGTATTACAGTAACAGTTAAATATAAAGTTGATAGTGAACAGTCAACACGTCACCTCACCATCTGGCCAAATTATTGATTGCTGTAAGTTAACAGAGAAACAGTAAAGGACAATACTCCAAATATTCCTTCCTAAAACAGTTGTGGATGATGAGCTGCATCGTTATGAGCTGCATCATTATGAGCTGCATCGTTATGAGCTGCATCATTATGAGCTGCATCGTTATGAGCTGCATCATTATGAGCTGCATCGTTATGAGCTGCATCATTATGAGCTACAGCATTATGAGCTGCATCATTATGAGCTGCATCATTATGAGCTGCATCGTTATGAGCTCCATCATTATGAGCTGCATCGTTATGAGCTGCATCATTATGAGCTGCTTCATTATAAGCTGGCATCATTATGAGCTGCATCATTATGAACTGCATCGTTATGAACTGCATCGTTATGAGCTGCATCGTTATGAGCTGCATCATTATGAGCTGCATCATTATGAGCTGCATCATTATGAGCTGCATCGTTATGAGCTGCATCATTATGAGCTGCATCGTTATGAGCTGCATCATTATGAGCTGCTTCATTATGAGCTGCATCATTATGAGCTGCATCATTATGAGCTGCAACATTATGAGCTGCATCATGAGCTGCACCATAGAGTTGCATCATTATGAGCTGCATCATATGAGCTGCATCATTATGAGCTGCATCATAGAGCTGCATCTTTATGAGCTGCATCATATGAGCTGCATCAACCTAATTTTTCACATACTCACTAAAATAAACTGGACTTAGTAAAGGTACACAGAGATTTACATCGTAATATTATACTGGAGATAAACCGTAAGTTATGACGAGATGTTAACACGACCTTCTAACAGAGACGCGTCCATTTGGAGGGTTGTGGGGACCCACCTTCATATACTGTACATTTTACACCATTAAAAAATAGATCACTAAATGCCAGTGAGGAGCGTTGACCGCGGGGCTGCACACAGCTACACCGTCTCTTCTCCAAGTACACCAACAGGTCTCTCTGTCTTGTTAGTATTACCATTTACATTTGACCCACCCAACCCAACTTAACCTATTCCAGTATTCCATTCTAACCGAATCCATCCTAACCTAATCTATCCAATCCTAAACCAACCTAGCCAAACCAAAACTAACCAAACACAATCTAACCTAAACTTTCTCACGCTAACCTAAGCAAACCTAATCCAGCCTTTCCAATCTAGCGTAACTTAGAAAAACATAACCAATCAGACCTAACTTAACCTAACCTAATCTAATGTGTTCCATCCTAACCTAACTTAACGTAACCTTACATTATCTGCGATATATTTGGAATAGATTAGTTTGGTTTAGGTAAGGTTGGCTTGGGTTGGGTTAAGTTAGTTTAAGTTAGGTTGGGTTATATTGGCATGGCTTAGGTTAGCTGTTTTTTTAGGTTAGCTTGATTTTGGTTAAGTTAGTTTAGGCTAAGTTAGCTTAGGCTAAGTTAGTTTGGGTTAGGTTAGTTTAGGATATGTTGGCATTGCTTAGATAAGGTTAGTTTATGATAAGCTGGTTTGGGTTAGGTTGGTTTAGGCTAGGTTGGTTTAGGCTAGGTTGGCTTGGGTTAGGTTGGCTTGGGTTAGGTTGGCTTGGGTTAGGTTACGTTAGTTTTGGTTAGGTTAGGTTAATTTAGGTTAGATCATGTTACGTTAGGTTGTGTTAGGTAATTTTAGGTTAGACATATAACACTTTACTAAAACAAGTGGGAGATCCATGAGTGTAGTTGCAGTAGAGGCGGGTAGTTCATGCATATGGATGATGAGATCGAAGTTCAGTTTTGTCTAATGTTTGTTATTTATTAGTGTTTGCTGTGATGCTGTATCCTTGCACAGCGGATACAGAATTGAAATTTTTCCCTTTGACAAAGTAACCGACAACATAGTGGCCATTAAACTGTGGTGGCGAGTTTCCCACAGCCCTCTTAAGTTGGACGAGTTTTGAGCCACACTTCAAAGTTAGTGGTAAACTTGTTTATCCTGCAGTGCTGTCATCAACTGTACGAGCAGTGTGGATTATGAAAGGCCACCCAAACAGTGCCGGATTTAGACCTGTGGAGGCCCATGGGCAGCTTCTTTGTAGAGGCCCCCCTCATTATAACTACCCAAGACGGTGGGGTGGCGAGTGAAGCGAGCCTAAATGTCTGGGAGTTCCGGGGGGTGCTGCAAGCCCCCGGGAAAATTTTGAAATTTGAACACTTCTTTGGAGAATTTTGAAGCCATATGCAGTTATATTGAGGAAATTAAAACATTTGAGAAATTTTTAATTAACTGTATATTTATTGATAGTGTACAAATTCCCAACACACACACACACACACACACACAAAGTGAGACATGACTGGAGTCATTCATGTGGTTTCAAGTCGACCATCCCTGATATAGCTACTACCGCACATGTCAAAAATTTTCAAGAGACTTCACAGAAAAGAATATATTATTAGTTATTACAGAGAGATGATTCTTTGCATTATTAATCAGACAAACCTCTACTCAAATAGTGGGTCTGTCCAAGTAGCTAGCCTAATTTCTATCACGCTTCTTGCTGAACGTAGTTTTACGTGATGGAATAGATTAACATGAATTTTAAAGAAAGAAAATAAAAATGTTCCAAATGAATAAACAAATAAATAAAATATTGTAATATGTGGAGGCCCCCAGATTGTGGAGGCCCCTATGCAGCTGCCCACTTTGCCCACTCCTGAATCCGGCCCTGCACCCAAAGCTGGCAGCAGAGTGGAGATTAGAACCGTCTAGTATCGCGTTAGGAAGTGCACCATCTTACAGTATAACTTTGTACCGGCATCAAACGTCTCTTAAGATATTGCCGCCTGATACCTATCATAAAATACTCATCCATGTTAGTTATCGTGATGCACGATGCTTCATTACCAAGCCCTTTGGCACATACAGGATGTTTATTGCTGAAAGCTATAAAGGACACGGCGGTATATTACACAGGTTTGGGAATACACACGAGTTTATTGTTTTCAGAAAACCTGTCGGGAAATATTTTGAGACTTGTTAGTGTGAAAATATTTCCAAAAGGAGGTGAAGGCAGTGAGAGACAGGAGCCAAGGATCAATGGAGGGAAGTTGTAGGTGATGTAGCAGGTGTTGGTGTGTGGCCGGGTGTTCCCTACACCTGTCATGATGTTCATCATAACAGGACCCTACACTAACTTATTAAGGTCCACAAATTCGGGATTTGACTTTCCAGTCAGTATGGAAGAATGTGTTCAGTATCAGCTGTGTACAGCACTGTTAACATCTACAACCTTGTAAGATTTAGACACAAAATCGAAATTTTTTGGTATACAAACCACAGTTGTCAATATTTTCCTTGTGTGATTTCAGCATGGACTTAGACGAGTGTATTTTTCAGTCGGGTAAACAGGGAACAATCTCTTGTTGGTATATTTATTTTAATCAGTACTGAATGTCAATGAATTTCCCGAAACCCGCCTGCTTGACGCGCTCTCTTCTGGTGTCATAGTTATGTGTGATGCAAGTCTGCCATTCATCGCACCGACGTGGTTGTCATATTTTGATGACTGGCAACACACTTTGTTAAAACGTTTTGTCACCTTCCGTTATGTTACCTTCACTCTCTTGGAAGTTATTAAGCAACATAGTTATTATTACTATTGGCTGAGTTTATTTAGGTAACCTTGTAGCTAAAGTCAACAGATTATAGTTGGTGTCGGTACTGGAACGACCTAACAACATGCAGTGGTGTGCCTTTCAGACATACGCAAACGAACCTAACCTGACCTAACCTAACCTATAATGCTGCGTTGTGTCGACACTTAGTAGTAGAAACAGTTCGTCATGTTTTCCCGGTGACAGAGGCTGAGAAATGACAGTATAGATGACAGAAATACAGAAGTGTAGATGACAGAAATACAGTAGTGTAGATGACAGAAACACAGAAGTGTAGATGACAGAAATACAGTAGTGTAGATGACAGAAACACAGAAGTGTAGATGACAGAAATACAGAAGTGTAGATGACAGAAATACAGAAGTGTAGATGACAGAAACACAGAAGTGTAGATGACAGTCATACAAAAGTGGACGGTAACTTATTTTCTACTTAAATAAGTGACAGCAAAGTAAGATGAAACTTTCCTCCTGGTCATAAATAAAAGCACCTGACCTAAAACATTTCACGATAAACTCAAAACTCTAATAATTGTTATATGGCCATAAGATGGTGTTAGTGTTCATAAACATCTCTGTAAACCTATAAGGAGAGAACATCAGAGAGCTTTAGTGGGCTCCATTTATCAAGAGACACGACTCTGTACAAGTGATATTTACCGCGATAATTAGAGGCGCTTCCTAAAGACGCCAATAATTGTGGTGTGTTGCCCTGAACCATCGACTCAACATTACCTGGTAGAGTACCCGGAGTGCAGGTGGTGATGATATATGCACTATTAGCTCTCTGTTTGTTTCACTACTGTATTATCCTGTAAAACTCTTCAAGGATTATCATAGATTATTCTCTTATGTTTATTTCAAAGTTTAACAGTGAGTCATGATACAAATGATCTTTATATAGAACACTGACCTCCACAATGAGCCGAGGCTTGGGAGACAGGATCTATACCACTAAGTTACCAAGTGATTAAAAAACTGGTTTATTTGATTATTACTTGGTGTGAGGGCTGGCAAGGACGAGTGGATCTTCCCTTCATAACTGAATATTGTAGCGGCGCGGGAAGCTGTGGTAGCGACTCTGTTCTCTATGTCGGGGGCCACGATGGTTCTGTAGTATATAACGTTGTTGATATAAAGAGATAATTTTCTGTTTTACTTAATATAACTTAATCGAAATTCATTCATATAAGTTAAAATTTTCTGTTACACTGGAGAGAGAGAGAGAGAGAGAGAGAGAGAGAGAGAGAGAGAGAGAGAGAGAGAGAGAGAGAGAGAGAGAGAGAGAGAGCATTTTCCCCTGTGACGAAAGATTCGAAGATGAGTGGAAAGGTCGTCACTCCTCGCCACAATCAAGATAAAACTGAAGGATCAAGTTGACGTAAAGGTCCGTCAAGTTCACTGCCAGTCACTCACAAACGTCGCTGACTAACGGATCTGTGGTGGCAGCTCGTGCTATTATTTATAACGAATTGGCTAACGGACGGCCTGCAAATAATTATGTTTCACCGATGATGTAGAGAAAAAACTAATCGCAGATACATATTATATCAGCAATGGGAATAGCAGTTTGTATTACAACCTGTGGATACATGCAACACAACAAAGGTGTTCATGGAACACAACCAATGTATACATGCAACACAACCGATTCATACATGTAACATACTCAAGACATACATGCAACACAACCCAGGTATACATACACCCTTACCATGCGAGGAGCAACACACCACCACCGTATCAATCACTTGGTTCAGAAAACACCAAATTACTTGTCGAACTAAGATGACGGCCAGTCATCTCTCAGAAAAGTTTAATTGTTTGTCTGTCCTGCTCAGCGATGTGTCACAAAGGTCACCTCCTCTTCCCCTTCCTTCTCTTCCCCTTCCTCTTCTCCCTCCTTCTCCTCTCCTCCTGCTCCTTCTTCCCCCCTCTCCTCTTCATTCTTCTCCTCCTCCTCCGGTAGTATGTCATATATCCATCTCTCTTCCTCTATCCTCTGCCCCTCTGGTCCTCCCGTCTCTGTGCGGTAACTACTGTGCCATTATCGCGTGGCCTGATAGTGACGGTGCAGGTTCAGTTAAAGGTGACCTCCTTAGGGTAACTGCTGGCCGGAATGTGTCTGTTACGGCTCTACGCAGTCCACGGGCTTGTTCCTCTCCTGTAAATGTAAGTCGAGGAAAGATCTGATCATTAAGTGAAGTGTAGAGCAATAGACAGAACGAAGTGTATTTCTTTTTAGTAGTTCGGTGCATTCGCTCTCGAGGGTGTGATTGGTCGATACTTGTGCGATTGAATTCTTATATGATGTTACTGATGACTTGTTAATTATGTGTATTGTTCCCGTGAGTGTTATGAAGAAACCACCCAGAAAGCCTCCATCGTCCTTACGACATTACTCGACATCAGTCTGAAACGTTCAGCAAATATACTTGTATTGAATTTCATGTAGAAGGACGACTAGGCACATGAGATACCCGGGTTCGATTCCCAGCTTTGGGTTATTGGAAGAGCAATGTCCAATGTTTTCCTTGGCTACAGTTAAAGGTCAGCTGCACTCCACGGTGGGTTCTGTGACACACACACGTGTGTGTGTGTGTGTGTATCAACAGGGAAGCCCTCTGGTGGACCCTCAGCCGTTTTGGCTGCCCACCAAAATTCATCGCCCTTGTGAGGCAACTCCACGATGGCATGAATGGGCAGTGTCCTGCACAACGGCACCGAGTCACAGTTCTTCCCCAGACAAACAGGGGTTAAACAAGGGTGTGTACTGGTACCAACTCTCTTTTCCATCTTCTTGGCTGCCTTCCTTACTGGTGCCAGTGCCAATTTAGCCAGCGGGGTGAACATCGAGTACCGGATGGAGGGGGGGAGGGGTCTTTTCAACATAAGACGACTCCAGGCAAGAACAAAGGTGTCGGCAGCTTCCATTACTAAACTTCGGAATGCAGACGACCTCACCCTTGTTGCTCACACTGAACACGACCTACAGGAGATCCTGAACACCTATGCAGACGCGTATGCACACTTCGGCCTTGAGGTGATGTAAGTAAGACTCAGATTCTCTTTCAACCTGCCCCTGGTTCAGACACACCTCCAGCATCCATCCATCCTAAAGGTACTACCTTCTCTAATATTGCCCACTTTCGGTATCTCGGCTCCCACCTGTCCACCCCCGCAGACATCGATGAAGAGATTCAGCATCGGAGCAGATGTGCATCTCAAGCCTTTTGCAGACTCCGAAATCGTAAGGAGCTGTAAGGAGCTGAAATTATATACAAAGTTGCATGTATATCGGACAGCGGTCCTCCCCACCCTGCTATATGGCACTGAGACATAGATCACATACAGGAGGCACCTGAAGGCACTTAAAAACTTTCACTAACGTAGTCTAAGTTCCATCCTCCAAGTTCGCTGGGAAGACAAGAGAACAAATGCCAGTATTCTTGCCGACACCAACGTTGGACTGACCATGTTACCCGCATGGACGACAGTAGACTTCCAAAGCAGCTCCTTTACAGTCACCTAACGAATAGCAAACTTAACCCCGGCGGGCAATTGAAAATGTATAAGGATAGTCTTAAGATAAACCTGAAAAAGTGTCAAATCGACCCCCTCACCTTGGAGTCGATTACTCCACATCGTAGCGCTTGGAGGAGCACCACACGAGAAGGTGTCAATGCTTTCGAGTTAGCTCGACTGCAAATCGAGGCAAAAAAGCGCCAACACCGGAAAGACGCTGCCGCCGCCCCTCCCGACTACATGTAGCTTTCCACACGTGCAACATCTGTGAACGACCCTGCCGGTCCCGTATCGGTCTCTTTAGTCTCCATAAAGCTCACGATTCCGAGTGACAGCAAAGTAGTAGTAGTAGTAGTAGTAGTAGTAGTGTGTGTGTGTGTGTGTGTGTGAAACAGCTTATCAGTAAAGAAGTTTATATGACGTTACTTTGGCTTAACTCCACAACAGTCGTACCAACGCCGAGGTAAATGTAAATTAAATGTGCTCGATTCAGTGTTATCCCAACTACTGATGTTCAGTAAGACAATCTGTGACTCATGAAGTTATATTTATTGTTGTTGTAACAGACAGACTGGTTACCCCCACCAGATCTGTGCTGTACATTTACCTTCAATAGCAATGATCATAATTAGGAAACAACAAAGAAATAATCATTGAATTGTGTAAATTATCCAAAACGCTGACGTAAATAATATAGGGGACAACAAAGGCGCCAAAAGAGTGAACAATATGAGGTGTAACTCAGTGCCACATTTCGCCCCAGCTTGTGTTCAACGCTCGTCTGTCTTCTGATGCTGGTCAATGTGGACGTATTAATTCACAGTGTCTAGGCCAGCCTAAAGGCCAACCTCTCCCATGGTCAAATTCTCAGAGACAATTGGATCATGAATTAATTATTGTTGATTTATTATTTTTTCCTGATGCTGTTGAAGAATTAAAGAGTCAGAACCAGCTTCATGTTGGCTCCTTAGGAAGTGGGGAGATCTGTTGTCTTTCCTGTGTTTATATTTCTTCTTGTATACAGTAAACAAGTAATCGGCACCCATTCAGTTGTTGGTCACTTAAGTTTAATCTTCGCAGGCTTGTATACTTGGATCAGTAGTTTCCTATTAAATAAAAATGTACATAAAGAAAGAGCCATCACGGGGTGAACTGTGGCGCCCTGACCACCTGAGATACGACCACGTAAATGTTATGGTTGACGTTTACTGCGGCGGCCGCATCTTCTGGTGTAAGAGGCTCTTCTACTGCAGCTATTCCCGTCTCTTTACTGCAGGTCATCATGTGTAGTGCATCACAAGTATGATCACTATAGCACTCGTGTTAACAGCTGTGTGCTCCTTCACCGCTGCTCTGGACTTGTTATGGTCATGCTCTCTACTGAGGAGTGCTTGTGTACATTAAACGTATCGACTCAGTGTGTACCGATCACTTTAGACAACTTTTTAACTCGGTTACACTGTGACACACTACAGGACCAGCAGTAGTCTCTTTTAGCATGTCTGTATAGTGGGTTGTATCTTAGCCATAGCAATAAATCAATGCGTCCTGAAGTTGCGATAATGAAACACAAGATTACAGTTTAAAGAATGAGCAAGGTAAAAAAACGAGCACCAATGATTTCATGTCATTACAAAATGACTTAATAGACTGAGTTTAGTGATGAAATGAATTTCACTGTAGAAATCAGACACAATAATAAACCGTAGCTGCATGAGGTTGATTACAACCATACCAACACGTCACTGTATAATCCTCATCAGACCAAACATTAGTAAAGCCATCACACTTCATCACACATCTCAGGAACGGGTGTCTGGGCTCCATGGGTGGTTCTGCACATCGACCAGCTGCCCACTGTGGTTTGTTTAATCACTTGCCTATTAATACAGTATGTAATAATTTCCACACTGCACATTAAATTTTACACTATTACTTTGTTGACTCCTGTGTTAGTTGTCCTCTGCCTGGGGTTGTAGAGGATAGTGCTCAGAGTAAATGTTGGTCAATCAAACATCACAACAGGTCCATTGTC
>CAUDMG010003082.1:45696-133196 GCA_958450375.1 Homarus gammarus | reverse complement strand
CCTAAAGGCCAGTGTTGTAGGATCAGACGTGTGGGTGTGTGTGTGTCCTAAAGGCCAGTGTTGTAGGATCAGACGTGTGTGTGTGTGTCCTAAAGGCCAGTGTTGTAGGATCAGACGTGTGTGTGTGTGTCCTAAAGGCCCATGTTGTAGGATCAGACGTGTGTGTGTGAGTCCTAAAGGCCAGTGTTGTAGGATCAGACGTGTGTGTGTGTGTCCTAAAGGCCAGTGTTGTAGGATCAGACGTGTGTGTGTGTCCTAAAGGCCCATGTTGTAGGATCAGACGTGTGTGTGTGTCCTAAAGGCCCATGTTGTAGGATCAGACGTGTGTGTGTGTGTCCTAAAGGCCCATGTTGTAGGATCAGACGTGTGTGTGTGTGTGTCCTAAAGGCCAGTGTTGTAGGATCAGACGTGTGTGTGTGTGTCCTAAAGGCCCATGTTGTAGGATCAGACGTGTGTGTGTGTGTGTCCTAAAGGCCCATGTTGTAGGATCAGACGTGTGTGTGTCCTAAAGGCCCATGTTGTAGGATCAGACGTGTGTGTGTGTGTTCAAAAGGCCCATGTTGTAGGATCAGACGTGTGTGTGTGTGTGTGTGTGTGTGTCCTAAAGGCCAGTGTTGTAGGATCAGACGTGTGTGTGTGTGTGTGTGTCCTAAAGGCCCATGTTGTAGGATCAGACGTGTGTGTGTGTGTGTGTGTCCTAAAGGCCCATGTTGTAGGATCAGACGTGTGTGTGTGTCCTAAAGGCCCATGTTGTAGGATCAGACGTGTGTGTGTGTCCTAAAGGCCACTGTTGTAGGATCAGACGTGTGTGTGTGTGTGTGTGTGTGTCCTAAAGGCCAGTGTTGTAGGATCAGACGTGTGTGTGTGTCCTAAAGGCCCATGTTGTAGGATCAGACGTGTGTGTGTGTGTCCTAAAGGCCAGTGTTGTAGGATGAGACGTGTGTGTGTGTGTGTGTGTGTCCTAAAGGCCCATGTTGTAGGATCAGACGTGTGTGTGTGTCCTAAAGGCCAGTGTTGTAGGATCAGACGTGTGCGTGTGTGTCCTAAAGGCCAGTGTTGTAGGATCACACGTGTGTGTGTGTGTGTCCTAAAGGCCAGTGTTGTAGGATCAGATGTGTGCGTGTGTGTCCTAAAGGCCAGTGTTGTAGGATCAGACGTGTGTGTGTGTGTGTGTGTGTGTGTGTCCTAAAGGCCAGTGTTGTAGGATCAGACGTGTGTGTGTGTGTCCTAAAGGCCCATGTTGTAGGACAGACGTGTGTGTGTGTGTCCTAAAGGCCAGTGTTGTAGGATCAGACGTGTGTGTGTGTCCTAAAGGCCAGTGTTGTAGGATCAGACGTGTGTGTGTGTGTCCTAAAGGCCAGTGTTGTAGGATCAGACGTGTGTGTGTGTGTGTCCTAAAGACCCATGTTGTAGGATCAGACGTGTGTGTGTGTCCTAAAGGCCCATGTTGTAGGATCAGACGTGTGTGTGTGTGTGTGTGTGTGTGTGTGTGTGTGTGTGTGTATGTGTGTGTCCTAAAGGCCAGTGTTGTAGGATCAGACGTGTGTGTGTGTGTGTGTCCTAAAGGCCCATGTTGTAGGATCAGACGTGTGTGTGTGTGTGTGTCCTAAAGGCCCATGTTGTGGGATCAGACGTGTGTGTGTGTCCTAAAGGCCCATGTTGTAGGATCAGACGTGTGTGTGTGTCCTAAAGGCCAGTGTTGTAGGATCAGACGTGTGTGTGTGTGTGTGTGTCCTAAAGGCCCATGTTGTAGGATCAGACGTGTGTGTGTGTCCTAAAGGCCCATGTTGTAGGATCAGACGTGTGTGTGTGTCCTAAAGGCCCATGTTGTAGGATGAGACGTGTGTGTGTGTGTGTCCTAATGGCCCATGTTGTAGGATCAGACGTGTGTGTGTGTCCTAAAGGCCAGTGTTGTAGGATCAGACGTGTGTGTGTGTGTGTGTGTCCTAAAGGCCCATGTTGTAGGATCAGACGTGTGTGTGTGTCCTAAAGGCCCATGTTGTAGGATCAGACGTGTGTGTGTGTGTGTGTGTGTGTATGTGTGTGTCCTAAAGGCCAGTGTTGTAGGATCAGACGTGTGTGTGTGTGTGTCCTAAAGGCCCATGTTGTAGGATCAGACGTGTGTGTGTGTGTGTGTCCTAAAGGCCCAAGTTGTAGGATCAGACGTGTGTGTGTGTCCTAAAGGCCCATGTTGTAGGATCAGACGTGTGTGTGTGTGTGTCCTAAAGGCCCATGTTGTAGGATCAGACGTGTGTGTGTGTCCTAAAGGCCAGTGTTGTAGGATCAGACGTGTGTGTGTGTGTCCTAAGGGCCAGTGCTGTAGGATCAGATGTGTGTGTGTGTCCTAAAGGCCAGTGTTGTAGGATCAGACGTGTGTGTGTGTGTGTCCTAAAGGCCAGTGTTGTAGGATCAGACGTGTGTGTGTGTGTGTCCTAAAGGCCAGTGTTGTAGGATCAGACGTGTGTGTGTGTCCTAAAGGCCCATGTTGTAGGATCAGACGTGTGTGTGTGTCCTAAAGGCCCATGTTGTAGGATCAGACGTGTGTGTGTGTGTGTGTGTGTGTGTGTGTGTGTGTGTCCTAAAGGCCAGTGTTGTAGGATCAGACGTGTGTGTGTGTGTGTCCTAAAGGCCAGTGTTGTAGGATCACACGTGTGTGTGTGTGTGTCCTAAAGGCCAGTGTTGTAGGATCAGACGTGTGCGTGTGTGTCCTAAAGGCCAGTGTTGTAGGATCAGACGTGTGTGTGTGTGTGTGTGTGTGTGTGTGTGTGTGTGTGTGTCTTAAAGGCCAGTGTTGTAGGATCAGACGTGTGTGTGTGTGTGTGTGTGTGTGTGTGTCCTAAAGGCCAGTGTTGTAGGGTCAGACGTGTGTGTGTGTGTCCTAAAGGCCCATGTTGTAGGACAGACGTGTGTGTGTGTGTCCTAAAGGCCAGTGTTGTAGGATCAGACGTGTGTGTGTGTCCTAAAGGCCAGTGTTGTTTGATCAGACGTGTGTGTGTGTGTCCTAAAGGCCAGTGTTGTAGGATCAGACGTGTGTGTGTGTCCTAAAGGCCCATGTTGTAGGATCAGACGTGTGTGTGTGTGTGTCCTAAAGGCCCATGTTGTAGGATCAGACGTGTGTGTGTGTGTGTGTCCTAAAGGCCAGTGTTGTAGGATCAGACGTGTGTGTCTGTGTCCTAAAGGCCAGTGTTGTAGGATCAGACGAGTGTGTGTGTGTGTCCTAAAGGCCAGTGTTGTAGGATCAGACGTGTGTGTGTGTCCTAAAGGCCAGTGTTGTAGGATCAGACGTGTGTGTGTGTGTGTGTCCTAAAGGCCAGTGTTGTAGGATCAGACGTGTGTGTGTGTGTCCTAAAGGCCAGTGTTGTAGGATCAGACGTGTGTGTGTGTGTGTGTGTGTGTGTCCTAAAGGCCAGTGTTGTAGGATCAGACGTGTGTGTGTGTGTCCTAAAGGCCCATGTTGTAGGATCAGACGTGTTTGTGTGTGTCCTAAAGGCCAGTGTTGTAGGATGAGACGTGTGTGTGTGTGTCCTAAAGGCCAGTGTTGTAGGATCAGACGTGTGTGTGTGTCCTAAAGGCCCATGTTGTAGGATCAGACGTGTGTGTGTGTCCTAAAGGCCCATGTTGTAGGATCAGACGTGTGTGTGTGTGTCCTAAAGGCCCATGTTGTAGGATCAGACGTGTGTGTGTGTGTGTGTCCTAAAGGCCAGTGTTGTAGGATCAGACGTGTGTGTGTGTGTCCTAAAGGCCCATGTTGTAGGATCAGACGTGTGTGTGTGTGTGTCCTAAAGGCCCATGTTGTAGGATCAGACGTGTATGTGTGTCCTACAGGCCCATGTTGTAGGATCAGACGTGTGTGTGTGTGTGTGTGTGTGTCCTAAAGGCCCATGTTGTAGGATCAGACGTGTGTGTGTGTGTCCTAAAGGCCCATGTTGTAGGATCAGACGTGTGTGTGTGTGTTCAAAAGGCCCATGTTGTAGGATCAGACGTGTGTGTGTGTGTCTCCTAAAGGCCAGTGCTGTAGGATCAGACGTGTGTGTGTGTGTGTGTGTCCTAAAGGCCCATGTTGTAGGATCAGACGTGTGTGTGTGTGTGTGTGTGTGTGTGTCCTAAAGGCCAGTGTTGTAGGATCAGACGTGTGTGTGTGTGTCCTAAAGGCCCATGTTGTAGGATCAGACGTGTGTGTGTGTCCTAAAGGCCAGTGTTGTAGGATCAGACGTGTGTGTGTGTGTGTGTCCTAAAGGCCAGTGTTGTAGGATCAGACGTGTGTGTGTGTGTGTGTCCTAAAGGCCAGTGTTGTAGGATCAGACGTGTGTGTGTGTGTCCTAAAGGCCAGTGTTGTAGGATCAGACGTGTGTGTGTGTGTCCTAAAGGCCAGTGTTGTAGGATCAGACGTGTGTGTGTGTGTGTGTCCTAAAGGCCAGTGTTGTAGGATCAGACGTGTGTGTGTGTGTGTGTGTCCTAAAGGCCAGTGATGTAGGATCAGACGTGTGTGTGTGTGTCCTAAAGGCCAGTGTTGTAGGATCAGACGTGTGTGTGTGTGTGTTCTAAAGGCCAGTGTTGTAGGATCAGACGTGTGTGTGTGTCCTAAAGGCCCATGTTGTAGGATCAGACGTGTGTGTGTGTCCTAAAGGCCCATGTTGTAGGATCAGACGTGTGTGTGTGTGTGTGTGTGTGTGTGTGTGTGTGTCCTAAAGGCCCATGTTGTAGGATCAGACGTGTGTGTGTGTGTCCTAAAGGCCCATGTTGTAGGATCAGACGTGTGTGTGTGTGTCCTAAAGGCCCATGTTGTAGGATCAGACGTGTGTGTGTGTGTCCTAAAGGCCCATGTTGTAGGATCAGACGTGTGTGTGTGTGTGTGTGTGTCCTAAAGGCCCATGTTGTAGGATCAGACGTGTGTGTGTGTGTCCTAAAGGCCCATGTTGTAGGATCAGACGTGTGTGTGTGTCCTAAAGGCCCATGTTGTAGGATCAGACGTGTGTGTGTGTGTCCTAAAGGCCCATGTTGTAGGATCAGACGTGTGTGTGTGTGTGTCCTAAAGGCCAGTGTTGTAGGTTCAGACGTGTGTGTGTGTGTGTCCTAAAGGCCAGTGTTGTAGGATCAGACGTGTGTGTGTGTGTGTCCTAAAGGCCAGTGTTGTAGGATCAGACGTGTGTGTGTGTGTGTCCTAAAGGCCAGTGTTGTAGGATCAGACGTGTGTGTGTGTGTCCTAAAGGCCCATGTTGTAGGATCAGACGTGTGTGTGTGTGTCCTAAAGGCCGGTGTTGTAAGATCAGACGTGTGTGTGTGTGTGTGTCCTAAAGGCCAGTGTTGTAGGATCAGACGTGTGTGTGTGTGTGTCCTAAAGGCCCATGTTGTAGGATCAGACGTGTGTGTGTGTGTGTGTGTGTCCTAAAGGCCCATGTTGTAGGATCAGACGTGTGTGTGTGTCCTAAAGGCCCATGTTGTAGGATCAGACGTGTGTGTGTGTGTGTCCTAAAGGCCAATGTTGTAGGATCAGACGTGTGTGTGTGTGTGTGTCCTAAAGGCCAGTGTTGTAGGATCAGACGTGTGTGTCTGTGTTCTAAAGGCCATCGTTGTAGGATCAGACGTGTGTGTGTGTGTGTCCAAAAGGCCAGTGTTGTAGGATCAGACGTGTGTGTGTGTCCTAAAGGCCAGTGTTTTAGGATCAGACGTGTGTGTGTGTGTGTGTCCTAAAGGCCAGTGTTGTAGGATCAGACGTGTGTGTGTGTGTCCTAAAGGCCAGTGTTGTAGGATCAGACGTGTGTGTGTGTGTGTGTGTGTGTGTCCTAAAGGCCAGTGTTGTAGGATCAGACGTGTGTGTGTGTGTGTCCCAAAGGCCAGTGTTGTAGGATCAGACGTGTGTGTGTGTCCTAAAGGCCAGTGTTGTAGGATCAGACGTGTGTGTGTGTGTGTGTCCTAAAGGCCAGTGTTGTAGGATCAGACGTGTGTGTGTGTGTCCTAAAGGCCAGTGTTGTAGGATCAGACGTGTGTGTGTGTGTGTGTCCTAAAGGCCAGTGTTGTAGGATCAGACGTGTGTGTCTGTGTCCTAAAGGCCAGTGTTGTAGGATCAGACGTGTGTGTGTGTGTGTCCTAAAGGCCAGTGTTGTAGGATCAGACGTGTGTGTGTGTCCTAAAGGCCAGTGTTGTAGGATCAGACGTGTGTGTGTGTGTGTGTCCTAAAGGCCAGTGTTGTAGGATCAGACGTGTGTGTGTGTGTCCTAAAGGCCAGTGTTGTAGGATCAGACGTGTGTGTGTGTGTGTGTGTGTGTGTCCTAAAGGCCAGTGTTGTAGGATCAGACGTGTGTGTGTGTGTCCTAAAGGCCCATGTTGTAGGATCAGACGTGTGTGTGTGTGTCCTAAAGGCCAGTGTTGTAGGATGAGACGTGTGTGTGTGTGTCCTAAAGGCCAGTGTTGTAGGATCAGACGTGTGTGTGTGTGTGTGTGTGTGTGTCCTAAAGGCCAGTGTTGTAGGATCAGACGTGTGTGTGTGTGTGTGTCCCAAAGGCCAGTGTTGTAGGATCAGACGTGTGTGTGTGTCCTAAAGGCCAGTGTTGTAGGATCAGACGTGTGTGTGTGTGTGTGTCCTAAAGGCCAGTGTTGTAGGATCAGACGTGTGTGTGTGTGTGTCCTAAAGGCCAGTGTTGTAGGATCAGACGTGTGTGTGTGTGTGTGTCCTAAAGGCCAGTGTTGTAGGATCAGACGTGTGTGTCTGTGTCCTAAAGGCCAGTGTTGTAGGATCAGACGTGTGTGTGTGTGTGTCCTAAAGGCCAGTGTTGTAGGATCAGACGTGTGTGTGTGTCCTAAAGGCCAGTGTTGTAGGATCAGACGTGTGTGTGTGTGTGTGTCCTAAAGGCCAGTGTTGTAGGATCAGACGTGTGTGTGTGTGTCCTAAAGGCCAGTGTTGTAGGATCAGACGTGTGTGTGTGTGTGTGTGTGTGTGTCCTAAAGGCCAGTGTTGTAGGATCAGACGTGTGTGTGTGTGTCCTAAAGGCCCATGTTGTAGGATCAGACGTGTGTGTGTGTGTCCTAAAGGCCAGTGTTGTAGGATGAGACGTGTGTGTGTGTGTCCTAAAGGCCAGTGTTGTAGGATCAGACGTGTGTGTGTGTCCTAAAGGCCCATGTTGTAGGATCAGACGTGTGTGTGTGTCCTAAAGGCCCATGTTGTAGGATCAGACGTGTGTGTGTGTGTCCTAAAGGCCCATGTTGTAGGATCAGACGTGTGTGTGTGTGTGTGTCCTAAAGGCCAGTGTTGTAGGATCAGACGTGTGTGTGTGTGTCCTAAAGGCCCATGTTGTAGGATCAGACGTGTGTGTGTGTGTGTCCTAAAGGCCCATGTTGTAGGATCAGACGTGTATGTGTGTCCTACAGGCCCATGTTGTAGGATCAGACGTGTGTGTGTGTGTGTGTGTGTCCTAAAGGCCCATGTTGTAGGATCAGACGTGTGTGTGTGTGTCCTAAAGGCCCATGTTGTAGGATCAGACGTGTGTGTGTGTGTTCAAAAGGCCCATGTTGTAGGATCAGACGTGTGTGTGTGTGTGTGTCTCCTAAAGGCCAGTGCTGTAGGATCAGACGTGTGTGTGTGTGTGTGTGCCCTAAAGGCCCATGTTGTAGGATCAGACGTGTGTGTGTGTGTGTGTGTGTGTGTCCTAAAGGCCAGTGTTGTAGGATCAGACGTGTGTGTGTGTGTCCTAAAGGCCCATGTTGTAGGATCAGACGTGTGTGTGTGTCCTAAAGGCCAGTGTTGTAGGATCAGACGTGTGTGTGTGTGTGTGTCCTAAAGGCCAGTGTTGTAGGATCAGACGTGTGTGTGTGTGTGTGTCCTAAAGGCCAGTGTTGTAGGATCAGACGTGTGTGTGTGTGTCCTAAAGGCCAGTGTTGTAGGATCAGACGTGTGTGTGTGTGTCCTAAAGGCCAGTGTTGTAGGATCAGACGTGTGTGTGTGTGTGTGTCCTAAAGGCCAGTGTTGTAGGATCAGACGTGTGTGTGTGTGTGTCCTAAAGGCCAGTGATGTAGGATCAGACGTGTGTGTGTGTGTCCTAAAGGCCAGTGTTGTAGGATCAGACGTGTGTGTGTGTGTGTTCTAAAGGCCAGTGTTGTAGGATCAGACGTGTGTGTGTGTCCTAAAGGCCCATGTTGTAGGATCAGACGTGTGTGTGTGTCCTAAAGGCCCATGTTGTAGGATCAGACGTGTGTATGTGTGTGTGTGTGTGTGTGTGTCCTAAAGGCCCATGTTGTAGGATCAGACGTGTGTGTGTGTGTCCTAAAGGCCAGTGTTGTAGGATCAGACGTGTGTGTGTGTGTCCTAAAGGCCCATGTTGTAGGATCAGACGTGTGTGTGTGTCCTAAAGGCCCATGTTGTAGGATCAGACGTGTGTGTGTGTGTCCTAAAGGCCCATGTTGTAGGATCAGACGTGTGTGTGTGTGTGTCCTAAAGGCCAGTGTTGTAGGTTCAGACGTGTGTGTGTGTGTGTCCTAAAGGCCAGTGTTGTAGGAACAGTCGTGTGTGTGTGTGTGTCCTAAAGGCCAGTGTTGTAGGATCAGACGTGTGTGTGTGTGTCCTAAAGGCCAGTGTTGTAGGATCAGACGTGTGTGTGTGTGTCCTAAAGGCCCATGTTGTAGGATCAGACGTGTGTGTGTGTGTCCTAAAGGCCGGTGTTGTAAGATCAGACGTGTGTGTGTGTGTGTGTCCTAAAGGCCAGTGTTGTAGGATCAGACGTGTGTGTGTGTGTGTCCTAAAGGCCCATGTTGTAGGATCAGACGTGTGTGTGTGTGTGTGTGTCCTAAAGGCCCATGTTGTAGGATCAGACGTGTGTGTGTGTCCTAAAGGCCCATGTTGTAGGATCAGACGTGTGTGTGTGTGTGTCCTAAAGGCCCATGTTGTAGGATCAGACGTGTGTGTGTGTGTGTGTCCTAAAGGCCAGTGTTGTAGGATCAGACGTGTGTGTCTGTGTCCTAAAGGCCATCGTTGTAGGATCAGACGTGTGTGTGTGTGTGTCCTAAAGGCCAGTGTTGTAGGATCAGACGTGTGTGTGTGTCCTAAAGGCCAGTGTTGTAGGATCAGACGTGTGTGTGTGTGTGTGTCCTAAAGGCCAGTGTTGTAGGATCAGACGTGTGTGTGTGTCCTAAAGGCCCATGTTGTAGGATCAGACGTGTGTGTGTGTCCTAAAGGCCATGTTGTAGGATCAGACGTGTGTGTGTGTGTCCTAAAGGCCCATGTTGTAGGATCAGACGTGTGTGTGTGTGTGTCCTAAAG
The DNA here is from genome assembly GCA_958450375.1 of Homarus gammarus. Lineage (NCBI taxonomy): Eukaryota > Metazoa > Arthropoda > Malacostraca > Decapoda > Nephropidae > Homarus > Homarus gammarus. Next base: position 123,946 of record CAUDMG010003082.1, on the reverse strand, counting down.
GCCAGTGTTGTAGGATCAGACGTGTGTGTGTGTGTCCTAAAGGCCCATGTTGTAGGATCAGAGGTGTGTGTGTGTGTGTGTGTCCTAAAGGCCAGTGCTGTAGGATCAGACGTGTGTGTGTGTGTGTGTGTCCTAAAGGCCCATGTTGTAGGATCAGACGTGTGTGTGTGTGTGTGTGTGTGTGTGTGTGTGTGTCCTAAAGCCCCATGTTGTAGGATCAGACGTGTGTGTGTGTCCTAAAGGCCCATGTTGTTGGATCAGACGTGTGTGTGTGTCCTAAAGGCCAGTGTTGTAGGATCAGACGTGTGTGTGTGTGTGTGTCCTAAAGGCCAGTGTTGTAGGATCAGACGTGTGTGTGTGTGTGTGTCCTAAAGGCCCATGTTGTAGGATCAGACGTGTGTGTGTGTCCTAAAGGCCCATGTTGTAGGATCAGACGTGTGTGTGTGTGTCCTAAAGGCCCATGTTGTAGGATCAGACGTGTGTGTGTGTGTGTCCTAAAGGCCCATGTTGTAGGATCAGACGTGTGTGTGTGTGTCCTAAAGGCCAGTGTTGTAGGATCAGACGTGTGTGTGTGTGTCCTAAAGGCCCATGTTGTAGGATCAGACGTGTGTGTGTGTGTCCTAAAGGCCATGTTGTAGGATCAGACGTGTGTGTGTGTGTCCTAAAGGCCCATGTTGTAGGATCAGACGTGTGTGTGTGTGTGTCCTAAAGGCCAGTGTTGTAGGTTCAGACGTGTGTGTGTGTGTGTCCTAAAGGCCAGTGTTGTAGGAACAGTCGTGTGTGTGTGTGTGTCCTAAAGGCCAGTGTTGTAGGATCAGACGTGTGTGTGTGTGTGTCCTAAAGGCCAGTGTTGTAGGATCAGACGTGTGTGTGTGTGTCCTAAAGGCCCATGTTGTAGGATCAGACGTGTGTGTGTGTGTCCTAAAGGCCGGTGTTGTAAGATCAGACGTGTGTGTGTGTGTGTGTCCTAAAGGCCAGTGTTGTAGGATCAGACGTGTGTGTGTGTGTGTCCTAAAGGCCCATGTTGTAGGATCAGACGTGTGTGTGTGTGTGTGTGTCCTAAAGGCCCATGTTGTAGGATCAGACGTGTGTGTGTGTCCTAAAGGCCCATGTTGTAGGATCAGACGTGTGTGTGTGTGTGTCCTAAAGGCCCATGTTGTAGGATCAGACGTGTGTGTGTGTGTGTGTCCTAAAGGCCAGTGTTGTAGGATCAGACGTGTGTGTCTGTGTCCTAAAGGCCATCGTTGTAGGATCAGACGTGTGTGTGTGTGTGTCCTAAAGGCCAGTGTTGTAGGATCAGACGTGTGTGTGTGTCCTAAAGGCCAGTGTTTTAGGATCAGACGTGTGTGTGTGTGTGTGTCCTAAAGGCCAGTGTTGTAGGATCAGACGTGTGTGTGTGTGTCCTAAAGGCCAGTGTTGTAGGATCAGACGTGTGTGTGTGTGTGTGTGTGTGTGTCCTAAAGGCCAGTGTTGTAGGATCAGACGTGTGTGTGTGTGTCCTAAAGGCCCATGTTGTAGGATCAGACGTGTGTGTGTGTGTCCTAAAGGCCAGTGTTGTAGGATCAGACGTGTGTGTGTGTGTCCTAAAGGCCAGTGTTGTAGGATCAGACGTGTGTGTGTGTCCTAAAGGCCCATGTTGTAGGATCAGACGTGTGTGTGTGTCCTAAAGGCCCATGTTGTAGGATCAGACGTGTGTGTGTGTGTCCTAAAGGCCCATGTTGTAGGATAAGACGTGTGTGTGTGTGTGTGTCCTAAAGGCCAGTGTTGTAGGATCAGACGTGTGTGTGTGTGTCCTAAAGGCCCATGTTGTAGGATCAGACGTGTGTGTGTGTGTGTCCTAAAGGCCCATGTTGTAGGATCAGACGTGTATGTGTGTCCTACAGGCCCATGTTGTAGGATCAGACGTGTGTGTGTGTGTGTGTGTGTCCTAAAGGCCCATGTTGTAGGATCAGACGTGTGTGTGTGTGTCCTAAAGGCCCATGTTGTAGGATCAGACGTGTGTGTGTGTGTTCAAAAGGCCCATGTTGTAGGATCAGAGGTGTGTGTGTGTGTGTGTGTCCTAAAGGCCAGTGCTGTAGGATCAGACGTGTGTGTGTGTGTGTGTGTCCTAAAGGCCCATGTTGTAGGATCAGACGTGTGTGTGTGTGTGTGTGTGTGTGTGTGTGTGTGTCCTAAAGCCCCATGTTGTAGGATCAGACGTGTGTGTGTGTCCTAAAGGCCCATGTTGTTGGATCAGACGTGTGTGTGTGTCCTAAAGGCCAGTGTTGTAGGATCAGACGTGTGTGTGTGTGTGTGTCCTAAAGGCCAGTGTTGTAGGATCAGACGTGTGTGTGTGTGTGTGTCCTAAAGGCCCATGTTGTAGGATCAGACGTGTGTGTGTGTCCTAAAGGCCCATGTTGTAGGATCAGACGTGTGTGTGTGTGTGTCCTAAAGGCCCATGTTGTAGGATCAGACGTGTGTGTGTGTCCTAAAGGCCAGTGTTGTAGGATCAGACGTGTGTGTGTGTCCTAAAGGCCAGTGTTGTAGGATCAGACGTGTGTGTGTGTGTGTGCCCTAAAGGCCCATGTTGTAGGATCAGACGTGTGTGTGTGTGTGTCCTAAAGGCCCATGTTGTAGGATCAGACGTGTGTGTGTGTGTCCTAAAGGCCCATGTTGTAGGATCAGATGTGTGTGTGTGTCCTAAAGGCCAGTGTTGTAGGATCAGACGTGTGTGTGTGTGTGTCCTAAAGGCCAGTGTTGTAGGATCAGACGTGTGTGTGTGTGTGTCCTAAAGGCCAGTGTTGTAGGATCAGACGTGTGTGTGTGTCCTAAAGGCCCATGTTGTAGGATCAGACGTGTGTGTGTGTCCTAAAGGCCCATGTTGTAGGATCAGACGTGTGTGTGTGTGTGTGTGTGTGTGTCCTAAAGGCCAGTGTTGTAGGATCAGACGTGTGTGTGTGTGTGTCCTAAAGGCCAGTGTTGTAGGATCACACGTGTGTGTGTGTGTGTGTCCTAAAGGCCAGTGTTGTAGGATCAGATGTGTGCGTGTGTGTCCTAAAGGCCAGTGTTGTAGGATCAGACGTGTGTGTGTGTGTGTGTGTGTCTTAAAGGCCAGTGTTGTAGGATCAGACGTGTGTGTGTGTGTGTGTGTGTGTGTGTGTCCTAAAGGCCAGTGTTGTAGGGTCAGACGTGTGTGTGTGTGTCCTAAAGGCCCATGTTGTAGGACAGACGTGTGTGTGTGTGTCCTAAAGGCCAGTGTTGTAGGATCAGACGTGTGTGTGTGTCCTAAAGGCCAGTGTTGTAGGATCAGACGTGTGTGTGTGTGTCCTAAAGGCCAGTGTTGTAGGATCAGACGTGTGTGTGTGTCCTAAAGGCCCATGTTGTAGGATCAGACGTGTTTGTGTGTGTCCTAAAGGCCCATGTTGTAGGATCAGACGTGTGTGTGTGTGTGTGTCCTAAAGGCCAGTGTTGTAGGATCAGACGTGTGTGTCTGTGTCCTAAAGGCCAGTGTTGTAGGATCAGACGTGTGTGTGTGTGTGTCCTAAAGGCCAGTGTTGTAGGATCAGACGTGTGTGTGTGTCCTAAAGGCCAGTGTTGTAGGATCAGACGTGTGTGTGTGTGTGTGTCCTAAAGGCCAGTGTTGTAGGATCAGACGTGTGTGTGTGTGTCCTAAAGGCCAGTGTTGTAGGATCAGACGTGTGTGTGTGTGTCCTAAAGGCCCATGTTGTAGGATCAGACGTGTGTGTGTGAGTCCTAAAGGCCAGTGTTGTAGGATCAGACGTGTGTGTGTGTGTCCTAAAGGCCAGTGTTGTAGGATCAGACGTGTGTGTGTGTCCTAAAGGCCCATGTTGTAGGATCAGACGTGTGTGTGTGTCCTAAAGGCCCATGTTGTAGGATCAGACGTGTGTGTGTGTGTCCTAAAGGCCCATGTTGTAGGATCAGACGTGTGTGTGTGTGTGTGTCCTAAAGGCCAGTGTTGTAGGATCAGACGTGTGTGTGTGTGTCCTAAAGGCCCATGTTGTAGGATCAGACGTGTGTGTGTGTGTGTCCTAAAGGCCCATGTTGTAGGATCAGACGTGTATGTGTGTCCTACAGGCCCATGTTGTAGGATCAGACGTGTGTGTGTGTGTGTGTGTGTGTCCTAAAGGCCCATGTTGTAGGATCAGACGTGTGTGTGTGTGTCCTAAAGGCCCATGTTGTAGGATCAGACGTGTGTGTGTGTGTTCAAAAGGCCCATGTTGTAGGATCAGACGTGTGTGTGTGTGTGTGTGTGTGTCCTAAAGGCCAGTGTTGTAGGATCAGACGTGTGTGTGTGTGTGTGTGTCCTAAAGGCCCATGTTGTAGGATCAGACGTGTGTGTGTGTGTGTGTGTGTGTGTGTGTGTGTCCTAAAGGCCCATGTTTTAGGATCAGACGTGTGTGTGTGTCCTAAAGGCCCATGTTGTAGGATCAGACGTGTGTGTGTGTCCTAAAGGCCAGTGTTGTAGGATCAGACGTGTGTGTGTGTGTGTGTGTGTGTGTCCTAAAGGCCAGTGTTGTAGGATCAGACGTGTGTGTGTGTCCTAAAGGCCCATGTTGTAGGATCAGACGTGTGTGTGTGTCCTAAAGGCCAGTGTTGTAGGATGAGACGTGTGTGTGTGTGTGTGTGTGTCCTAAAGGCCCATGTTGTAGGATCAGACGTGTGTGTGTCCTAAAGGCCAGTGTTGTAGGATCAGACGTGTGTGTGTGTGTGTGTCCTAAAGGCCCATGTTGTAGGATCAGACGTGTGTGTGTGTCCTAAAGGCCCATGTTGTAGGATCAGACGTGTGTGTGTGTGTGTGTGTGTGTGTGTGTGTGTGTGTGTGTGTGTGTGTCCTAAAGGCCAGTGTTGTAGGATCAGACGTGTGTGTGTGTGTGTGTCCTAAAGGCCCATGTTGTAGGATCAGACGTGTGTGTGTGTGTGTGTGTCCTAAAGGCCCATGTTGTGGGATCAGGACGTGTGTGTGTGTCCTAAAGGCCCATGTTGTAGGATCAGACGTGTGTGTGTGTCCTAAAGGCCAGTGTTGTAGGATCAGACGTGTGTGTGTGTGTGTGTGTGTTCTAAAGGCCCATGTTGTAGGATCAGACGTGTGTGTGTGTCCTAAAGGCCCATGTTGTAGGATCAGACGTGTGTGTGTGTCCTAAAGGCCCATGTTGTAGGATGAGACGTGTGTGTGTGTGTGTCCTAAAGGCCCATGTTGTAGGATCAGACGTGTGTGTGTGTCCTAAAGGCCAGTGTTGTAGGATCAGACGTGTGTGTGTGTGTGTGTGTCCTAAAGGCCCATGTTGTAGGATCAGACGTGTGTGTGTGTCCTAAAGGCCCATGTTGTAGGATCAGACGTGTGTGTGTGTGTGTGTGTGTGTGTATGTGTGTGTCCTAAAGGCCAGTGTTGTAGGATCAGACGTGTGTGTGTGTGTGTCCTTAAGGCCCATGTTGTAGGATCAGACGTGTGTGTGTGTGTGTCCTAAAGGCCCATGTTGTAGGATCAGACGTGTGTGTGTGTCCTAAAGGCCAGTGTTGTAGGATCAGACGTGTGTGTGTGTGTCCTAAAGGCCAGTTTTGTAGGATCAGATGTGTGTGTGTGTGTCCTAAAGGCCAGTGTTGTAGGATCAGACGTGTGTGTGTGTGTGTCCTAAAGGCCAGTGTTGTAGGATCAGACGTGTGTGTGTGTGTGTCCTAAAGGCCAGTGTTGTAGGATCAGACGTGTGTGTGTGTCCTAAAGGCCCATGTTGTAGGATCAGACGTGTGTGTGTGTCCTAAAGGCCCATGTTGTAGGATCAGACGTGTGTGTGTGTGTGTGTGTGTGTGTGTGTCCTAAAGGCCAGTGTTGTAGGATCAGACGTGTGTGTGTGTGTGTCCTAAAGGCCAGTGTTGTAGGATCACACGTGTGTGTGTGTGTGTCCTAAAGGCCAGTGTTGTAGGATCAGACGTGTGCGTGTGTGTCCTAAAGGCCAGTGTTGTAGGATCAGACGTGTGTGTGTGTCTTAAAGGCCAGTGTTGTAGGATCAGACGTGTGTGTGTGTGTGTGTGTGTGTGTGTCCTAAAGGCCAGTGTTGTAGGGTCAGACGTGTGTGTGTGTGTGTCCTAAAGGCCCATGTTGTAGGACAGACGTGTGTGTGTGTGTCCTAAAGGCCAGTGTTGTAGGATCAGACGTGTGTGTGTGTCCTAAAGGCCAGTGTTGTAGGATCAGACGTGTGTGTGTGTGTCCTAAAGGTCAGTGTTGTAGGATCAGACGTGTGTGTGTGTCCTAAAGGCCCATGTTGTAGGATCAGACGTGTGTGTGTGTGTGTCCTAAAGGCCCATGTTGTAGGATCAGACGTGTGTGTGTGTGTGTGTCCTAAAGGCCAGTGTTGTAGGATCAGACGTGTGTGTCTGTGTCCTAAAGGCCAGTGTTGTAGGATCAGACGTGTGTGTGTGTGTGTCCTAAAGGCCAGTGTTGTAGGATCAGACGTGTGTGTGTGTCCTAAAGGCCAGTGTTGTAGGATCAGACGTGTGTGTGTGTGTGTGTGTCCTAAAGGCCAGTGTTGTAGGATCAGACGTGTGTGTGTGTGTCGTAAAGGCCAGTGTTGTAGGATCAGACGTGTGTGTGTGTGTGTGTGTGTGTGTGTCCTAAAGGCCAGTGTTGTAGGATCAGACGTGTGTGTGTGTGTGTCCTAAAGGCCCATGTTGTAGGATCAGACGTGTGTGTGTGTGTCCTAAAGGCCAGTGTTGTAGGATCAGACGTGTGTGTGTGTGTCCTAAAGGCCAGTGTTGTAGGATCAGACGTGTGTGTGTGTCCTAAAGGCCCATGTTGTAGGATCAGACGTGTGTGTGTGTCCTAAAGGCCCATGTTGTAGGATCAGACGTGTGTGTGTGTGTCCTAAAGGCCCATGTTGTAGGATCAGACGTGTGTGTGTGTGTGTGTGTGTCCTAAAGGCCAGTGTTGTAGGATCAGACGTGTGTGTGTGTGTCCTAAAGGCCCATGTTGTAGGATCAGACGTGTGTGTGTGTGTGTCCTAAAGGCCCATGTTGTAGGATCAGACGTGTATGTGTGTCCTACAGGCCCATGTTGTAGGATCAGACGTGTGTGTGTGTGTGTGTGTGTCCGAAAGGCCCATGTTGTAGGATCAGACGTGTGTGTGTGTGTCCTAAAGGCCCATGTTGTAGGATCAGACGTGTGTGTGTGTGTTCAAAAGGCCCATGTTGTAGGATCAGACGTGTGTGTGTGTGTGTGTGTGTGTCCTAAAGGCCAGTGCTGTAGGATCAGACGTGTGTGTGTGTGTGTGTGTCCTAAAGGCCCATGTTGTAGGATCAGACGTGTGTGTGTGTGTGTGTGTGTGTGTGTGTGTGTCCTAAAGCCCCATGTTGTAGGATCAGACGTGTGTGTGTGTCCTAAAGGCCCATGTTGTAGGATCAGACGTGTGTGTGTGTCCTAAAGGCCAGTGTTGTAGGATCAGACGTGTGTGTGTGTGTGTGTCCTAAAGGCCAGTGTTGTAGGATCAGACGTGTGTGTGTGTGTGTGTCCTAAAGGCCAGTGTTGTAGGATCAGACGTGTGTGTGTGTGTCCTAAAGGCCAGTGTTGTAGGATCAGACGTGTGTGTGTGTGTCCTAAAGGCCAGTGTTGTAGGATCAGACGTGTGTGTGTGTGTGTGTCCTAAAGGCCAGTGTTGTAGGATCAGACGTGTGTGTGTGTGTGTCCTAAAGGCCAGTGATGTAGGATCAGACGTGTGTGTGTGTGTCCTAAAGGCCAGTGTTGTAGGATCAGACGTGTGTGTGTGTGTGTTCTAAAGGCCAGTGTTGTAGGATCAGACGTGTGTGTGTGTCCTAAAGGCCCATGTTGTAGGATCAGACGTGTGTGTGTGTCCTAAAGGCCCATGTTGTAGGATCAGACGTGTGTGTGTGTGTGTGTGTGTGTGTGTGTGTGTGTCCTAAAGGCCCATGTTGTAGGATCAGACGTGTGTGTGTGTGTCCTAAAGGCCCATGTTGTAGAATCAGACGTGTGTGTGTGTGTCCTAAAGGCCCATGTTGTAGGATCAGACGTGTGTGTGTGTGTGTCCTAAAGGCCCATGTTGTAGGATCAGACGTGTGTGTGTGTGTCCTAAAGGCCAGTGTTGTAGGATCAGACGTGTGTGTGTGTGTCCTAAAGGCCCATGTTGTAGGATCAGACGTGTGTGTGTGTCCTAAAGGCCCATGTTGTAGGATCAGACGTGTGTGTGTGTGTCCTAAAGGCCCATGTTGTAGGATCAGACGTGTGTGTGTGTGTGTCCTAAAGGCCAGTGTTGTAGGATCAGACGTGTGTGTGTGTGTGTCCTAAAGGCCAGTGTTGTAGGATCAGACGTGTGTGTGTGTGTGTCCTAAAGGCCAGTGTTGTAGGATCAGACGTGTGTGTGTGTGTCCTAAAGGCCCATGTTGTAGGATCAGACGTGTGTGTGTGTGTCCTAAAGGCCGGTGTTGTAAGATCAGACGTGTGTGTGTGTGTGTGTCCTAAAGGCCAGTGTTGTAGGATCAGACGTGTGTGTGTGTGTGTCCTAAAGGCCCATGTTGTAGGATCAGACGTGTGTGTGTGTGTCCTAAAGGCCGGTGTTGTAAGATCAGACGTGTGTGTGTGTGTATGTGTGTCTTTCTGTCTGGCTGTTCTTAGACCGAGGATTTATGTGTGTGTGGAAAATGAGCAAGCTCTCACACACACACACACACAACACACACACCAAACTCATTTATCCAGACACATTCAGAATGTTTTTTACTGCTCTTCCAACCATAACTTACACACAGTGATACAAGGACAGAACTGACATATAGTATACCACTCGGGGGGTGAGTTGGACGGGCCTTTAGCTCCTCGTTAAACTAGAATAAAAATCACTATGAGGCAGAAAAACCTTCGATGAGAGTCTTCTTCTTAGTTTGTGTTAGATGTTTGTTTACTTATTAATGGATGTTAAGAGGACTTTTGTTCTAATCTGCTCGGTGCTGGGAGGCGGAGTTTGAACACTGGAGATAACCACATGTAAATATATATTTAATTAAGCTGCACTGGAGCGAGATCTCAGTATACATCGGGTAGTGCTACTTAGCCTTTGACCTTTTGATGTTAAACATAGCAGCCATCTCGTTTGCCATGGTGTGAGTATACAGGGTGTCCCAAAAGTTAATTTGCTTGAGTGACTCATTTCGGTGAATTTCGGTAAAGTAACTTTTGGGACACCCTGTCTGTATATGCCAAGCATGAACACAGCAGCCCGTCCAAGTCTGGAGACGTGATGCCTACAAACTTACTTACTCCTACTTATCTACTTAAATGACTACATGTACATGCAGACGACACTGACTTATTGCTATACTACTTACGTGACCCATAAACTTAACCGACAGTTTGAATCATCTACATGATAAAAAAAAAAGCAATGAACGAAACACAGGACTCGTCAGGGTTACAAAATAAGGTTATCCTAAGGTGTGTTTACCAGGCAGGATCACCAGACAGCGGCCATATATCACTTAATAATGTTACTCTGTTTTGCACAGAATTGTTTCCTCTCATTATTATTGACGAAATCGAGAATTTATCATGTATATTGATCACTTATGTCTATTTATATTTTTTTGGTTTGTCCTCATTATTTTGGACGGGGGGGGGGGGCTTTTACAAGTTTGTCGTCAGTGGTATTTGTCAAATTTATGCTATTTTCTCTAGATAATCGCAATGTACACAAATTGATAATTATAGTCACAAAATGCTTGCCATACTCGCAATATATTCTCAGCATTCGCAAAACACAAGTACAAAATGTTTCAAAATATTTGCTGTATTCGCGAGTAGTCGCTGTATTTGCAAAACAATGGTTGCAAACAAAATGATCTTTACATTCTAAATTTTATAGCTTTTTCTTAAGAATAAAAGCTGCATTCGCAGTCATATCACTCCCGAAATAATTATCTCATATATACACAGAATAACTACCACATTTCGCAAATTAATCACCACATTAAAATAATCGCCAAATTCGCTAAATAATCACCATATTAACCGAAAGAATTATAATGCTTTTAAAAGATTTTTCAAATATTCTCAACAATTTCCATAATAGGTGTGGACAATATTGGCAGAGACATACCTTACGAAGGGAGAGAAAGAGAGGAAGAGATTGTCTGTGGAGTTCAGGTCAGAAAAATAATGATCTCTTAGACAGTTTGCCCAAAATATTTGTCTCGTTGAGGGTGTCGCGCCGTAAGGCTTTACCTTTTAAGTATTTCTGAAGTTAGAATAAATTTGGACCCGTTTTGCATATTATAGCCCCGCGTCCTCTTCTGGCGTGTGTGTGTCGACCCGAGGGAAGAGTATTTAAGGGTTTGGATGTGGGTACTAAACCGTGTAAACAAGTCTATTATATTTTAGGTATTTTAGGTGTGTGAATCTGGCTGTGTAAGCATTGCCTTTTTAAATATTTCAGGCGTGTGTATGTTTTGGCGTCTGTATTAAGTCGTGTAGAAAGTCCTTTTTAGGTATTTTAGGTCTTGTATCTAGCCAAGTAAACATTTTTTATATCTATTTTTTATTTATGTATTTGGCTCCGTAAACAATCCTTTTTTTTAGGTACTTTCAGTGAAATAATAATAATAATAATAATAATAATAATAATAATAATAATAATAATAATAATAATAATAATAATAAACGGTTTATTGAAAAAGTTCTTCAGCCCGAAGGCTGCAGAGAGCAGGAAAGAAGTGAAAGGAAAAGTACGGTTGGAGGGGAAGGAAGAGGTAAAGTGTTAAGAGTGAGACGTGTGGAATAATTGAGAGAGAGAGAGAGAGAGAGAGAGAGAGAGAGAGAGAGAGAGAGAGAGAGAGAGAGACTAAACACACACAAAAGAAAACAAAATAATAAAAAAATAAATTGTCATAGTCGAAGGTGCAGTCATCGATATAAAGTACTCGGTCTACTAATTCTGAACTATTGACAGAAAAATACGAGACAAATAAGCCGACAAATTGAGCCATTAAAGGTCTCTCATGAACTTCTGCCGCTACAGTAGGAATAAACACAAGTAATTGATATACTGGTAAAATAAAAACCCCACACACAGACCACCGAACTAAAAGCTTCCGGCGATAAATAAATTAATATATCAGGTAATTTAGATAAAATTTCGATAAAGTGATAATTTATATACATTTTTATATTTTTTTTTTAAATTTAAACTTGACTGTAAATAAGAACTATCAAATAAATAATCACACTGTAAAATAAAAATAAATAACATAATTATTAACTTAATGTTTTTTAACTTTGCCCTAAACTTTACAAGGGAACTTTACCGGGTACAACTGGACGGTCTCCTACGCTACATGACTCTGAACACACGAGAGAACTAAACACAGAACTCACGATTCTTCTTCATATGTGTATTGTGTTTTATATATTCATTTATTGTCTTATTCTCTCTATGTTCCAAATATTCACTGGGGGTAAAAATAACAGCACGGATACAACACACTAATAACTAATCCTGTTTTTTTTAGCACGAAAGAACCATCATGACCGGCACTGTATACTAAAAATCACCCACTTTCCCAGATGCAAAGTTTGGTACCAATTCACAGATGGGTGAACTGGGATTCCACTAAGTGCAAGCCAATAATCCTAGGAATATGAAGCGAGAATTGTATCTACTCAGCCACAGCACACCTCTGGTCGGCAATAATCCGCTAAAAAAAGTATTTTATCTCTACATAGAGGGAACATAATGATGTACAACTCGTGTCAAACGCTGCATTAGGTTACGTCGTATAGTTTAGTACAGTAAAATAAAAAAAAACCTTGAACAGAGGAGCGACGGTCAGCTGAAAGTGAACCAAGTCGATGTGCCATTGTAGTTTGATGTCCACCCTCACTACGCACGACCAGAATCTACATAATACTCAATAAACAACGACTAGACACGAGGCCTGTTAGAGGGGTTATTCTTTACTCTTAAATCTATCAAAAGCTCGAGATTAGCGTTACGACAATCCTCCCAAATCCTTGTTACTAAAACATTTCTCGGCGAGGATTATCAAAGAACAAATCGTAGCATCGTGTTTTTCCTCGTACCTGGGGGAAAGGACATGTAAAGATTCAGTAGACTCAGTGAAATGTCGACCTCATGTTCAAATCGTTCCTCTACTTAGGGGTTCTTGTAGTTATCTTTTGCAGGAAGATTAAGCTTATTATCTGTAAGTTCTTCTTTCCAAAATATAAATTATACCATTGTAGAGAGTAGTGTCAGTGATGATGCAACAGTGGCCTAACAAAAGCACCCTACAGACAAGCCACGGAACAGACCAAAACAATAGTGCCAGTAGTGATGTAACAACAATGGCCTAACAAAAGCACCCTACAGACAACCCACGGAACAGACCAAAACAATAGTGCCAGTAGTGATGTAACAACAATGGTCTAACAAAAGCACCCTACAGACAACCCACGGAACAGACCAAAACAATAGTGCCAGTAGTAATGTAACAACAATGGTCTAACAAAGGCACCCTACAGACAACCCACGGAACAGACCAAAACAATAGTGCCAGTAGTGATGTAACAACAATGGTCTAACAAAAGAACCCTACAGACAACCCACGGAACAGACCAAAACAATAGTGCCAGTAGTGAGGTAACAACAATGGTCTAACAAAAGCACCATACAGACAACCCACGGAACAGACCAAAACAATAGTGCCAGTAGTAATGTAACAACAATGGTCTAACAAAAGCACCCTACAGACAACCCACGGAACAGACCAAAACAATAGTGCCAGTAGTGATGTAACAACAATGGTCTAACAAAAGCACCATACAGACAACCCACGGAACAGACCAAAACAATAGTGCCAGTAGTGATGTAACAACAATGGTCTAACAAAAGCACCCTACAGACAACCCACGGAACAGACCAAAACAATAGTGCCAGTAGTGATGTAACAACAATGGTCTAACAAAAGCACCATACAGACAACCCACGGAACAGACCAAAACAATAGTGCCAGTAGTGATGTAACAACAATGGTCTAACAAAAGCACCATGCAGACAAACCACGGAACAGACCAAAACAATAGTGCCAGTAGTAATGTAACAACAATGGTCTAACAAAAGCACCATACAGACAAACCACGGAACAGACCAAAACAATAGTGCCAGTAGTGATGTAACAACAATGGTCTAACAAAAGCACCATACAGACAACCCACGGAACAGACCAAAACAACAGTGCCAGTAGTGATGTAACAACAATGGTCTAACAAAAGCACCATACAGACAACCAACGAACAGAGCAAAAACAATAGTGCCAGATAGCAAGACCCACAAAGCAGGTTCAAACAGTAGTGTGAGAGAGAGAGAGAGAGAGAGAGAGAGAGAGAGAGTATATGACCCAAATATAAGGAAAAGACTCCATAAAAAAATATAGATATTATATATACATTTTAGGAAACCAATAACTGAAGCAAAAAAAATAATTGATAAGACGTTTAACATTCACGATTTACTAGCAAGAAATATGTGTTGAAAATTACAGATTACACAGACATAAATAACTGTATGAACTGGGGACAAGTTTGAGAATGTTTTGTGAGGAAGAAAAGTACAAATTGGGGAAAAAACAGCTTTGATATGAATAAATTACTGGATAAACGTAAATGGGAAAAAACGCGTCTTTAACTAGGAAAAAATGAAAGAATGGAAGGAAATTAATGTAAATAAAACGTGAATAACCAAAAATGAAGAATTGAAGGATATTATTAGATGTAAAATATGTATAACCAGGAAAGAAAAAAAAAGAAAAAATAATAAAAAATAGTGAATAACCGACGGAGAAAAAATGAATGAATAAAAACTGAAGACAAAATATATATAAAAATAATAAAAAATAGCATATAAAATAAAATAAAATAAATACGAATATATATCAGGATAAATTGAAACAAACTGATGTGAAAATAGATATCACGAGGAATTATTTTTAAATAAACCCGAGAAAAAAAAAGTTGTTTCATGAAACCTTTGAGAAAAATTAATTGATTTCCATAACTGCTCGTGGTACTATGTGAGTTCAGAACGTCATAGCTACACAAGTTAAAATTCAGAACTGATATTCACAAATAATTTAGATTTTTTTAGTAAGTTACACTGTCATTTCTCTTGAGAGAGAGAGAAATAAAAAAATCTGGATGCTTGTGTGGGTTGGGATGACGGATTGAACTAGCGACCCTCAGGTCAAGAGACAAGAGCCGTACCCACTCGACCACCACACCTCAACTAACTAATCAACCTACACCTATCGTAGCCTATCTAACCTAACCTAACAGAAAATCTTACTTTACCAGAGAGTGGGACGGACACAAGTTGACATCACGGTCGTGTATGAACCAATCAGCGACCAGCTTTACCCACATACGAGTGGATCTTGTACGCAACAAGCCCGACTCAGGTTATAAAGCCAATAAAGAGTAACACTCAATTAGCACAGCTCCCTTCAGATGCCATTAAACCTCGACCTCATAGCTGTAGGAGGACCTATCGAACCAATGAAGTTTGTCGCTGTTGATCACTGTTTATCTTTCTCCCCTTCTCCCTCTGCTTGACTAAAGGAGTCACTCACCTACTGCCATGGTCAGTTGGTCACTCACACGTGTAGATAGTCCAGTCAGTGCGGTTTGTGAGGTACGCGGTCACTCATACGAGCCCTTGATCATGTTGGTATTGTCTACGGTCACTCACTCAGTCATTTATACTTCCCTTCTCGTTATTTATGTCCCTCCTCCTCTTCCTCCTCCTCCTCTTCGTCCTCTTCTTCTTCCTCCTCCTCCTCCTCTTCATCTTCCTCCTCCTCAAACATGAGTTATGTGAGGATGTAAAGTCCTGGACACACACACACACACACGCCACATTTTTCTCTAAAGTAATTATCATGATAAGTGTCAGGAAATAAGAAAAAATGTAAAAGAATAACAGATAAGATAGTCACTAGAGATAACTCAGGTAAACAAGTGGAAGAAGAAGAATAGTTTAAATCGTTTATATTATTATTATTATTATTATTATTATTATTAAGAACGGTGACTTAACCCCTTGAGGATGATGAATTAATCTAGCACTTACTGGGTTAAGATAACATATTCATAGGATTAACACAGTCATCGCCCATGGATTAAGTTGTCATACTCAATGGATTAAAATTATCCTTACTCATTGGACTATTCCACTGTACTCAGGGGTTGGCATCGTACTAAAGGGGTTTAGATACTTTATTTATCAGGCTATTTGAGTACAATGAAATAGTACTTAAGATACCGTACTCACTGGGATCGTCTACTGCACTCAGAGGTCGGCGTCGTACCCAAAGACGTATGATTCTTCACTAACGGCGATATTGACGACGCCATCACACACAGTTATCTAGTCACACAAATCATTTATGCGACGTAAATAGAAACTCTATTGGTTCTTCTTTTGGTTCATTTGTTTTTTTAGCTTTATTCCCATCTTTTTTTTCCCGTTTCTTCTTCTTTTTCATTTTTTATATTTTGTTTCTTCTTTTATTTCCTCCTCTTTTCTGTTCTGAGTTTAATTTGTCTTCTTCATTTATTCCTTCTTCTCTTCTTCTTTATTCCCTTGTGTTTTCTCCTTATTCATTATCATCACCTTCTTCTGCCTCCCCTGATTAGACGCACCAGATATAGTCACGGTCTAATGCTGTCCTTGGTGGAGATAGTACGGTGTTAGGTCAGGTTAGGTCAGGTTATTGTTTACATTAGCCCCTTTATGCACGGGAGTCTCTTTGAGCTGAATAAAATCATCATCTATCCCTAACCTAATCAAATATTAACAGTAACGTCCCAGTAGTGAAGGGGTTAACACATTACTTCACATCCATTACCTGTAAGTAGCTTCACCAGGTGGGGGGTCGGTAACCATTAGCAGAGGAAGCCAAGGTATAAATATATCACTGTAAATAGAACCATTAATCTTGGGAAGCAAATAAGAAGAATTAGAACTGTGCTAATTAATCACTTGTTAATATATTACAAGGTTTGTTATTGAGGAAATCGTGTAAGTAACTTTGTACCATTGGAGAACTGTAAGTATATCGTAAGACATTAGTAAAGTAACACTGTACCACTATAAGTATATCGTAAGGAAATCGTAAGTAACATTGTACCACCCGATCACGATACGTATTTAAAAGAAAATAACACCCAATAAATAACATAGAATACATTACTTCTACGTCACTGTAATAATGTAAACACTAACACCGTAGCAATGATTCACTAAACAAATAAAGTGAAACGATGGAGAGAAAAAATTACAAATGACAAGATAAACAGTAAATCCTTGTAAACATAATTAACGAAAATCCTAAAAGAAATCGTAAAAGAAAATTAGAGAACGAGACGAATATAAAAATCTCAGATAAGGTTATAGAAGAGACATTAATCAGATATTGGTTATTGATACACAACACCTGAGTCGAAGAATGTTGTTACGTGTAAGATAAACAATAATGTAACCTTGAAGTTAAACATAGATACTTGTTTACATAAATACATACACAAGAATGTATTATATGTACTTTAATTCAGGATAGGATACATATGCTCATACATATTACACACACACACACACACACACATATATATATATATATATATATATATATATATATATATATATATATATATATATATATATATATATATATATATATATATATATATGCTGATAACCACTAGGAAAGAAGAAAACACGAAGTTCCCAAGCGCTTTCGTGTAATTCACATCTTCAGGGGTGAGTACAGACTAGATAGAGTAATGCAGAACAAGATGAATATATACAGAGGAGGGTGAGACCAGGTCCACAATGGTCAGGTAATGACCCTACTAATCTTTAAATGGCACACAACGGTTGGTGGTTGGGTCAGATGGGACAGTGACCCGCCCTCTCACCTGATCACAACCACCAACCGTTGTGTGCCATTTAAAGATTAGTAGGGTCATTACCTGACCATTGTGGACCTGGTCTCACCCTCCTCTGTATATATTCATCTTGTTCTGCATTACTCTATCTAGTCTGTACTCACCCCTGAAGATGTGAATTACACGAAAGCGCTTGGGAACTTCGTGTTTTCTTCTTTCCTAGTGGTTATCAGCATATACCTAGATCACGCGCACCTACAGTGATTTACTTGCATATATATATATATATATATATATATATATATATATATATATATATTGTCGTGATCCCACTATCCTTTATACTTGGGGAGTGAACCCTACCCCAAGTTATTAACAAATAAAGGAGCAAATAGGGAACACGGCAATAATTATCCTCACCAAAAAACCTACTCAACCAAGTGTACTTGAAAAGTAAGAACAGTTGAAATAAGTGAATCACAAAAGGGAAGATAATTAATTAATTCAATTTATGTTTTAAATGGAGTAAGGATTAGCAAACCTGAATTTAAGGGAATAAGTACTTGTATAATAAAATAAGAGTGATGCCGGAAGGACAAAAATATACTGTAAGGAGTTAGACCAAACAAATATTACTTAGCATTATTATATTACACAAGACATACGAAATACATACATACATCAATCACTACAAAATGATTATCCCTACCAAACAGGAGATTCCTTACCACCAGGATTCCTTCCTAGGCCTAACTAAACGTGTCACTAATACCTGATACCCCTAGGGCATTGCAGAGACTGGATAATGCATTAAACAAGGGCCAAGGCTGGAGAATGAGTGGACACGTCTACCTAGGTCTATGCTATGCCACGTTTTTTTCACTACTGGCGTGGCGTGGGTACGCACAAAGGAGCAGAGGAGCGCGCCCAACTCGCGTGATCCAGACATTTGCTAGATTTTCTATATAATTAATTAATACTCTCTTGATTTGAACTTAACAGAGTAAGACAATGATGCATATTAATAGCATACATAATTATACAATTAACCTAAGTAACTAAGAGCAATAATAATATAATAAGTACAATAAACAAATTATTAATAGCTTGCGTGAAATGGAAACGTGAACACAAGCCTCCACTGTGTGAGTTCCCGAGCGCCACAGGCATGTGACACCTCCCCCAAAAAAGTGAGCTTACAACTAACTGGAAGCGAAAATTGATATACAGCTACACAGTGAAAGTAATAACTAACACAATTGGTTCAAATCAATATGAAGCAAAATAATTCATAATATAACAGAAGGTACTCAATGACAATAAAACAAAAAAAAAGTAATTTGCATATAGACATAGTTACTAAATAATCAGACTCGAGAAAGTGCATCAGCCAACACGTTCTCTTTTCCGCGGATATGGGAAATGTTCAAGTTATAGGGCTGAAGTGATAGAGCCCACCTCAAAAGTCTTTGGTTGGTATGTTTCATCTTGTCAACAAAAGTAAGTGGGTTATGATCAGTGAACACTTGAATGGGATAAGCAGTGCTGCCAATATATACTTTGAAGTTTTCTAGTGCCATGATCAGTGATAAAGCCTCCTTTTCAATGGTGGCATAGTTTCTCTGATATTTGTTAAATTTTCTAGAAAAATAGCACAACGGATGAAGCACTTGATCACTCTCACCCTCTTGCATAAGCACCGCACCGGCGCCAATTTCACTGGCGTCGACATGGAGAGTGAACTGTTTCTGGAGGTCAGGTGCAAGTAGTACAGGAGCATTTGCCAGCAGGGATTTAAGATTCTCAAAAGATTTCTGGCAAGCCGTAGTCCACTTGAAGGTTTTCTTGCCACGCAGCAGGTCAGTCATGGGAGAGGCAACGGAGGAGAAGTTTGGACAAAAACGGCGGTAGTACCCCGCCATACCCAGCAACCTCATCACACTCTTCTTATCGCCGGGCACCGGATACTGTTGAATTGCCTCAATTTTGGCTGCTATAGGCTGGACTTCCCCTTGTCCGACCACATGCCCCAAGAAAGTGACGTGGGCATGGCCGAACTCAGTTTTGACAAGGTTCACCGTCAGCTTGCTTGCAGCCAGTACGGAGAAGAGGGCTTGTAGACGACTCATGTGATCTTCCCAGGAACTGCTGAAGACGATAAGGTCGTCTAGGTAACAGCGGACACCTTCCAGACCAGACGTGATGAAATTCATGAGGCGTTGAAAGGTTGCAGGGGCGTTCCGCATGCCAAACGGAAGGACTGTGAATTGGTACAGCCCCTCAGGAGTGACAAAAGCAGAGATGGCCCTGGAGCGTTCAGTCAGTCTTATCTGGTAGTAGCCCTGGAGGAGATCCAATTTGGTCACGTACCTTGCCTGTCCAAGATCGTCGATCACGTCGTCAATGCGTGGCAAGGGATAACCATCGGGTTCAGTGACAGCATTCACCTTGCGATAATCCACACACATCCGCATTGACCCACTTGGCTTTGGAACTAGAACAACAGGGGATGCCCATGGACTGATGCTGGGTTCGACGAGGCCTAGCTCTAGAAGACGCTGTACCTCGGCTCGCACACACTCCCGCTTGAAGGCGTTAAGACGGTAGGGACGCTGTCGGATTGGCTTGGCTCCCCTGGTCTCAACGTCATGCTCCAGTACTGAACAAGAGAGTGGGTAATCACCAACTATAACAGGATACTCCTGTAATAGAGACCTTATATTATTGGCTTGGTCACTAGAGAGATGGCACAACTTAGCACTGGGGTCCTCCAAGATAGTCGAGTTTTCAACTTTTACACTAGACCCATTCATTATTTCAGAAAAACACTGATCCTTATCATCTGGACACTCTGGCACAATGATACAATTTGGCAAGGATTGATCAACACAAGCAACTGCTTTTCCCAGGGTTTCGTCACGAACATGATATGACTTTAAGAGATTGACATGGATAAGGCGTTTTTTCTTACGCCGTTCAGGGGTGCTAATCACATAATTCACGGACCCCTGTTTTTCTAGTACTTCATATGGACCACTATAATTGGATTTAAAAGGGTGATCATGTAAGGGCAGGAAGGCCAACACCTGCTCCCCCACTTGGAATTCTCTAGGTTTTGCCTTATGGGCCTTATCAAAATGCAGTTTCATTTTCACCTGAGCACACCTTAAGTTGGACTGGGCAAGTTCTACAGCCAGACGCAACTTCTCCTTGAATTGGACCACATATGAAGCTAAGGGCGTCGCGCTCTGATCACTCAACCAACACTCTTTTAACACCTTAAGAGGCCCTCGCGCCTCATGTCCATAGACGAGCTGGAAGGGCGAGAATCCTAGCGACTCTTGTTTACTGTCCCGAACAGCAAACAAAAGCAGGTCAACTCCCTCGTCCCAATCCTTCCCAGTCTCCAGACAGAAGGTGCGCAACATGAGTTTTAGTGTCTGGTGAAACCTCTCTACCACCCCCTGTGACTGAGGGTGATAGGCCGAAGACCTCGACTGCCGGACTCCCAGGGTTTGCATTACCTGATTAAACAACCGGGAAGTAAAATTGGAACCCTGATCTGATTGCACCACTGTAGGAAGGCCTACTTGAGTGAAGAAGTGGGTTAAGGCTTTGATAACATTCTTCGCTGTGATGCGGCGCAAGGGAATGGCTTCAGGATAACGGGTTGCACAATCAATAATGGTTAGCAAGAACTGATGACCACGAGGGGTCTTAGGTAAGGGACCGACACAATCTATGACCACCTTACTAAAGGGCTCTTCAATGACTGGGATAGGCTGCAGAGGGAATGGTTTAACACTGGGGTTCGGTTTCCCCGCTACCTGACAATCATGGCAAGTGCGACAGTAAGAGCTGACGTCTTTCTTCATCCTAGGCCAAAAGAACTGGGATAAAATTTTTGCATAAGTCTTCCTAACTCCTAAATGACCACCCACCCCATCATGAGCGATACTAAGTATGTCCTGCCGCAAAGGTTTGGGAATAACAACTTGATGATGAACTAACCAAGGGTGATTGGCAGGAGAATTGGAGGGACGGAACTTCCGCATTAATACACCAGACCTAGTGTAGTAGCAATTTGATTCTTGCTCGGCTTCGGTCTCAGTAACTGACCTATTGAGAAAACCTACTAGCTCAGGATCCCCTGCTTGTAGCTCAATAAGCTTACTCCTAGTGATGGGAGAGGAACCAAAACTAGTGACATCTGGGTTCCTATCTCCATCAGAACTACTCTGGAGGTTATCTGGTTGTGGGGAATCCTCAAAAAATTCACTGAGACCAAGATCAGTATGGTCCGACTGGATAAGATTATCCTCGGACTTCTCACAGTCCTGAAGGGAAACTTCATCAACTTCACTAGTCTCTTCTACCTCTGTACTGCGGCTCATGCTACGGGTCACAGCACACGCAGGGAACAACCCTGGAAGGTCTACTTCTAACTGCACAGTATTATTCTCGGCAGTGGGACAAGATGAGATCACAACATTAGGGAACATCATGTCGCCAACGAGGTCATTTCCTATCAATAGAGAGACCCCTTCTACAGGTAAGCTATCTACTACTCCTAACGTGACATAACCTGACTTTATGGATGACCGCAAGTACACTTGACAAAGGGGAATACGCGACCCACCGGTCAAACCGTTCACAAGCACCCAGCTACCAGTATAGCATGAATCCAGGAATGGAGCAGCTTCTTTAGTAACAAGAGATAAGGCTGAGCCTGTGTCTCTCAAGAGTTTAACAGAAGTGGATTGACTGAATTGATCCAAAGCTAAGGAACCAGGAGAACAAAATGGTTCAAAGGTTGATATCATAGAAGAGGGGGAAGCATTCAGGGCAACAGTCTGACTGAGGGCAGTGACACAGGGCTCCAATAATTCCTCAGATTGCTCGGCCACCCTGACCAAAAGAGTGGGGGATCCTTGGTGAGAGGGATTTCTTTTCTTTAACTTGAGACAGTCGCTGATGACATGTCCTGGCTTCTTACAGTACCTGCAACTAGAGTTTCTCTCACCAGTAGGAGTGGATCCACCTGTCCCATGGACCATGGGCTCACCCGGGGTAGATGATGCAGAACCTGAGGGTCGGGTCGGTATGACAAGAGGCAGGGACCCCGATGTAGATGTTGGTGTGGGCCGCTTGAAGGAAGTGAAGGACTGGGACATGGGAGCATAAGACCTGGAATTTACATTTCTATTAGTTAAGGAATAATGGTCAGCCACTGGACCAGCATCAGCCAGGGTACAGATACCTCTCTGATCCAAGTGTGCTCGAATGTCGCCTGGGATACACTTTTTCACCTCCTCTAGCAGGATTAGTTCAACAAGCTTGTCATGTTCCTCATGGGCAGACTGACTTTCAATCCACCTCCGACAAAGAACCTGTTTCTGCCTGAAGAACTCCACAAATGTTTGTTTGTCAGTCTTCCGGCAGTTACGGAACTGTTGCCGGTAGGCTTCAGGAACAAGTTTGTAAGCGCTCAAAACCGCAGACTTAACAAGGGCATAGTCTAGACATTGATCCTCAGAGAGGGCAGAAAACACATCTAATGCCTTACCAGTGAAAGATCTATAAATAAGTTGAGACCATTGAGAAACAGGCCACTTGTTAAGTCGGGCAATTTTCTCAAAAAGAGAGAAGAATTTGTCTGGTTCTTCCTCATTAAATTTAGGAACACTGTTGAGACATTTGTCTAAACTGAATGTTGAAGTATTACTACCTTGAGCCAAACCTCGTTGTTTGAGAGTTTCCAGCTCCACCTCGAGTCTTTTGAGTTCAACTTGTAAGGCCAAATTACTTGGTGTAACAATTTCCTCTGAATTTCCCGACGGTTGGGCTATGATTTCATTGTCAATAAGGTACTTGAGGACAGCCTCTTCTAACCTAGACTTATTCATGGAAGAGCGGCCTTCTACTTCATAAAAATCAGCGAGGGATTGCCACTCTGCCTTAGTAAGCCCCTTCAGTACTTCGGCTGAAGGTGAAGCCAAAAAGCTTTCCAGGTCAAACATGTTGAACTCAAAATCGAGTAGCGAAAAAAATAACCGTGGCAGCTAAGCTAACTAGCTAGCTAATTAATAATATCAAAATGCAATAAACTGTGAAACACAGCAAGGGATTAACCAAACACCTGGTACACAAGATAAGGGTTAACTCACCAGTAGCTTAAGCAATAACAGGAGCAATATAAATGAACACTGTGAACACAGCAACTTGCATCCAAAAATACTTAGCGATGAAACAACACCTGGCGAGTAACAACACTTGATATGACAACAATGGCGGTTAACTCCCGGACACAGGCCCCCACTTGTCGTGATCCCACTATCCTTTATACTTGGGGAGTGAACCCTACCCCAAGTTATTAACAAATAAAGGAGCAAATAGGGAACACGGCAATAATTATCCTCACCAAAAAACCTACTCAACCAAGTGTACTTGAAAAGTAAGAACAGTTGAAATAAGTGAATCACAAAAGGGAAGATAATTAATTAATTCAATTTATGTTTTAAATGGAGTAAGGATTAGCAAACCTGAATTTAAGGGAATAAGTACTTGTATAATAAAATAAGAGTGATGCCGGAAGGACAAAAATATACTGTAAGGAGTTAGACCAAACAAATATTACTTAGCATTATTATATTACACAAGACATACGAAATACATACATACATCAATCACTACAAAATGATTATCCCTACCAAACAGGAGATTCCTTACCACCAGGATTCCTTCCTAGGCCTAACTAAACGTGTCACTAATACCTGATACCCCTAGGGCATTGCAGAGACTGGATAATGCATTAAACAAGGGCCAAGGCTGGAGAATGAGTGGACACGTCTACCTAGGTCTATGCTATGCCACGTTTTTTTCACTACTGGCGTGGCGTGGGTACGCACAAAGGAGCAGAGGAGCGCGCCCAACTCGCGTGATCCAGACATTTGCTAGATTTTCTATATAATTAATTAATACTCTCTTGATTTGAACTTAACAGAGTAAGACAATGATGCATATTAATAGCATACATAATTATACAATTAACCTAAGTAACTAAGAGCAATAATAATATAATAAGTACAATAAACAAATTATTAATAGCTTGCGTGAAATGGAAACGTGAACACAAGCCTCCACTGTGTGAGTTCCCGAGCGCCACAGGCATGTGACAATATATATATATATATATATATATATATATATATATATATATATATATATATATATATATATATATATATATATATATATATATATGCAAGTAAATCACTGTAGGTGCGCGTGATCTAGGTATTTGCTGATAAACACCAGGAAAGAAGAAAACACGAAGTTCCCAAGCGCTTTCGTGTAATTCACATCTTCAGTGTTACGACCGTGTCGTATTTTTCTATTTTTTTTTATGTAACATGCTTCCATGTTGTTCCATATTATTCCTGTAATGATGTGTTGTATTTACTATTATATAATCTAGTCACCTTAACCCTGTGCTGTTAAGGTTTTAACTGTTATTATTTGTTCAAACTCATTTTGTATTGTAACCATTATTCTTTGTTCTCTAACGACCATCTGCATCGTTAAACGACCCACCGGCGGGTCGCGTGGCGGGAACCGACGTTATATATAGGACCCACCAACTGACGGAGTTAGTTCAGTCCTCTTGTCATACAGTCCGCATCCTTTGAGTGACACACGTCACCTGTTACTTATACTTAATTTATTAGTGTTGTTCCTGTCGCCACCAATGTGGTATATGTATGTGAGTACCTATTTATGTCTCTATTTATGTCCATCAGTATTTGCTTAGTTTGCATTTAAGTAATTTAGTGTTGTTTCACGTTAGTTAATTTCAGTGTTAGTTTTTATATGTTTATGCAGTGTTAACGTAATCCAATGCTTTATTATTATTCTTTTGATGTTTCGATGTTTAGTATCATTTGTGTCTAAAAGTTTCGATGGTGAATCAACTTGTTGTGACAGCCTACGAGGCTCTTTGTGTTAATATTTAATTAATTAAATTCTTAAAGGTTTACTTTATTTATTTTTATTCACTTTTAATTTACTTCACTTCTTTTTTTTTTGGTTACGCCTAGAACCAGGATATTTAAGTAAATTAAGAGACGGCGTAACAAAATATATATATATATATATATATATATATATATATATATATATATATATATATATATATATATATATTATCTTTTCATTCATTTTTATTCATTCCCTCTTATTGATGTGTGTGTGTGTGTGTGTGTGTAAGTTTTTGGTATTTTTCTTTCATAACAAGGCCATAAATACACTTCTTGTTTATCCTTTTTGCTTCACACACACACACACACACACACACACACACTCTACCAATACCTATCTGGACTAAGTATTTCCCGAAGCATAACTCGAACACACAACAGCTGCAAAGAAATGCGAACACCAATCGTCGCTCAAAATCATCAACCAGGAAGAACGAACAGCACTTGACATTGACCCCTCAACCAACAACACCCTGCAGTCTCCTTTACCAAGAATCTGTGGTGTTTCCTTACTACTATAGTCAATCAGGCGCTGGTATGAACAGTCACTAGATGAACGGACGACTAAAATTTATACTTGAGCTGGTGGTGGTTTTGGTTAGGTTAGGTTAAGTTTGGGTAGGTTAGGTTAGATTTTATGGAACTAGGGAGGGGATCGAACCAGGTACTCAAGAATGTACTCGATAACCCCATCGCCACGTAACCCACAAGTGTACTCGCCTCAACTTGGATATGATCAAGACACGGATTATTCCACTGGTCGTCTGCGGAATGTGAAATGATCGTTTTTCTTGTGACTGAACCTTCAACTATCCGTTATCGGTGGTTGTAATTTACTCTGTTTGTGTCACTGCTATGGTACACGAATCTGCACCCACCTAACCACATACCCATCCATCCACACACCCACGCAAGCCACCCACACACAACATGACAATTCCTCACGACACACAAAACGAAGGTATATTATCTTAGGTGTAGTTGAAAGACAATATTTCTCATTTATTCTAAAGTTATATAAAAAATTTTTTTAACATAATCTATAATAGTTTTTTCTTACCATTATATAACTTAACGCAGAATACATGTAATTATTAATATTATTTTTTCTTCTTCTGCTAAATGGATTAAACATTCATATTTACATCTCTTCAGTATGAGTGGAATTCATTGTTTTCCAATTCCACTTTTATTTTCTTTTTTAGCTTTTATTTAATCAGAAATTAACAAGGAACTTTTTTTTACGGTACTGGCTTTTAACCCATTGTTATATTTGTTATTTTTTTATGTTTCTGTTTCCTATTGCTTAGTTAACAGCTAGAGTTTTATGTTTTTATGTTTTTGTTTTTAGCCTGTGTTATGAGAGAGAGAGAGAGAGAGAGAGAGAGAGAGACTATCACTTTTAAACTCTCAACTTCCTTTCCTGGAGTTCCTATTTAGGACTTGTCGTAACCATTACTTCCTGATGCTTATTCTAATCCACCTCTAAACCCTCACTGGATGCTCTTACATAGTTCACAATACACTTTACTCCCCAAATAATACAACAAATACTCACACATACACACATTATAAGAATTATGTTACAATTTCAATATCTAGAATCCAAATCAATCACAGTGACTGCCAAGGACGTCATATAATCAATGTGCAATAATTCATGAAGTGATTGCATGAATAAAATATTACTACCAGAGTTTTACCTGCTGTTACCTGGTTGCACCAAGGGGATAAAGTAGCACAAAGTAACACAAATTAACTCTCACGGGGAAATAGTGAGAGTAATAGTCAGTTAGCCTTAAATTATGATGCCACAGCTTCCCAAGAGGGTGATAGTAGCGTGTGAAATGTATACAACAAAAGCTTTCATTACTCACCGTATATTCTTTTTCACTGTGGGAAATAAACTCTTCCTAGATCACTGCCACAACAGCGCTATCTACTGTATGTACAACTTTACCTTAATGATTTTGTTATTAATTAAAGATCACCTGAAGATTGGGTATTGCAGTTAAAATTTCACCTGATGATGAACCAACCTACACGTTATATGGGGTTGGGTTAGGTTAGGTTAGAGCGTACCGAAGATACATACACTTCCTATACTGAGGTGATGGAAGTACAGCGCTGGTGGGAGGTCTTAAGTGTCGTGTGGAAGTGTGTGTGTGTGTGTGTGTGTCTTTGTCTCACTCTTTTATCTCTCCCTCTGTTTATTTCTCTCTCTCTCTCTCTCTCTCTCTCTCTCTCTCTCTCTCTCTCTCTCTTCCACTCTTTCCTTCTATCTCTCTCTTTCTTCTGTCTGTCTGTCTGTCTGTCCCGTCATGACCTACTAGTCAAGCATCACATTATGTAAAAATCCTGTCGCCTCTCCTACTGAACCACGAACCCTGAGATTCAGACTCATGAATCAGAAGCATTTATGGACAGAATAATGCATCAGGGTTTACTGCTTCGGGTTCACTGGTCTGAAAATCGGGTTTCGTGGACCAGCTGGATAGGCGACAAGGCCTCTGTGGGTGACTCAGAAAAAGCGTATCGACAGGTGTCCCAAACTACCTTTTGTACTGGAAGATTTATGCAGTGGCGTTATGCAATTTTTGCCTTTATTGACATATGATTCATTCTAATAATTGGGTCATTGATTTCGTTCCTTTATCTAACTAGAAACATCATCCATCCACCTGACATACGTAAGACACACACACATATGTAACGCACACACACATACGTAACACACACACATATGTAACGCACACACACACATACGTAACACACACATACATACATGTAACACACACACATACGTAACACACACACACATACGTAACACACACACACATACGTAAAACACACATATGTAACACACACACACATACGTAACACACGTAACACACACACACATACGTAACACACACACACACACACACACACACATACGTAACACACACACACACACACACACGTAACACACGTAACACACACACATACGTAACACACACACACACATTCGTAACACACACACACACACACACACACACACTCCAGGTTGTAGATTCCACGAAGCTCCTCGGCGTCACCATAGACAACAAACTAAATTGGAAACCACACGTCAGTGAAGTTGTCAATTCCTCCAGTTTCCGTCTCCACCTCCTCCGCCGACTCAAGTCCCTCGGAGTTCCTGCACCCGAGCTCCGCAGTGTTTACACAACATTCATACTTCCCAAGCTCACCTATGCCTCCCCCACCTGGTCTTCCTCCCTAAATGCCACACAACGTAAACACCTAGAAAAAGTGCAAAAGAGGGCATGCAAGATTATTCTCTCCCCTTCCTACTCCACATATCAAGAAGCGCTCAACACACTGACCCTTTCGACTCTCACTGACCATCACCACGACCTCATCTGCAAATTTGGCAAGAAGCTTCTACACCATCCTCGACACCGGCTCCTACTACCACCTGAGATCCCTAGCCCGAGAATTGCTGTTCGACACCACAACTGCATCCAGCCCATACGTGCACGAACTGATCGCTATAAGAACAGCCCAGTCCCAACCATTGTAAAAATTATCAATAACTTGTAATAAACCAGTGTATTCACTCCCAGTAAACACTACTCCTTGCACTGTCACTATGTTGAAATGAACTGTAGTTTGAGCTTTTCCCCATCTGGTTATTATATGTCTTATTTGTGTCACTTATGTTACTTGTATATTATTTGTAATTCGAAACCCATTCCCCAAATATGTAACTGTATATTTTCAGCCTTCTGGCTGCCAAGCTCTTTCAATAAACCGTTAATTATTATTATTATTATTATTATTATATACGTAACATACACACATACGTAACACACACACATACTTAACACACACACACATGTAACACACACACATACGTAACACACACACACATACGTAACACCATTAGTGATGTACTCAGGCACATATACGTGAGACTGTAACATTAATCATTTTTTAGGAAGGAACTTAATAACATAGCTGAGGTTCTCTCCTCTGTGGCTGAACGACTGTGTGTTATTGTACTAGATTAGACATTATGGGTCCAGCTAACTACACAATTAGACAGGAATTGTGTGTGTGTTTACCTTGCGAATAAACAACCATAACTAATATAAAGATCAATCTATTGACCTCTTATTTCTCTTACAAAGCGGAGGAAGAGAAACAAGCATAAGAGACTGATTTAAAAAACATTGTACTCACCAGGTGTAGTTAAGCACTGCCTTCCTGGGTCACTCACCTGAGGGAGGAAGGAACTTGTGGTTAGAACTAAATGTATTATTTTCATGTGAGGATTATGACGTAGTACCTTTACTAAATCAATAACATTAGTAATAACGTTACACCTATAACTTGACGATAATGAAGAACATAATGATGGCATATTTTTTACTCTCTCGTTGATAATAACGATAAATTGTCATAATCTATCTAATAGTTAATGATAAGGCTAATTATATCATTATATTTTTTTATTTCGTACTATTTAGGCTACAGACATTATTTTTACATCAATACTGATAGCAAGAATAATGACACTTAGAAAAAATATATTGCTGAGCAGCTAAAGCCAGCGTCGTTGTGTCCTAGTTGTGTAGGTCACCGCGGCAAACACCTCCCCTTCACCTCTGCTTCACCACGAGGTCGAAATCTTGTCTCTTTGTGTTGGGAGTCGAGACTTTTAGCAGCTGAGCCATGGCGTCTAGGCATCTCCAACCGTAATTAATGTACTGTTCTCCTTCAAGGCGTGGTCTCCTGTGGTCTCCTGTGGTCTGCTATCACGGGCAGTTTATATCTCGAATATTTCGCTGCCCTCCACCAAGCACTTGCCTCTCCTGTCGACTCTATCATGCTGTCACTGGATCTTGCCACACTGTCATGCCCGTTCATCTCAGTTATTCACGGTTAGTCTTTGGCCATCTATCCTACCGACCTGTCCAGACCCTCTCCCCACACACTCCTTCACTTCACCCACCACTCCCATCCTAATCTCATATATCCTTCACACCTCCTTCCTTCCTTCCTTAATCTATCCCCTGTTAAGGCTACTACGTGGATTAACAGGGTCCATCCTTAGCTTGTTCCGCCTCGCTTCCTGAACGTCTTCCCTGTACTAGTCTTGTTTCAGTGTATTTTGACCCAAGTTTGTTTTTAGTTTTCCCTCAGCAGCTAACCATCTTACGAGTGTTTATTTTTTTTACCTTACCACCTACAGGAACGATAAAATACCTGTTTTTAATCCGTCTGTATGTTTGTATATCCCCACGGACACTACAGGAAAAATCATGCGTACATTTTGGCACCAGTATCGCCGTTAAGAGAGCCAACACCCAGTTGAATATGTAAGTCACTAAACTACATAATTTCTCAATATGTTCTTTCAGGTTCTCTAGCAAAAACTACTCATTAACATATCTTCATCTACATACATACCTATTCCCCTTAACTTTCACAAGACCATTAAAACACTTCAATATTTTTCTTTGTCAATAATCCAATTGTTATTTACAATCTTTCATGATAAGAAATACTGGAAACTAATTCATATATGGTAGAATATATTCTGTTTTTTATGTTATTTAAAACAATCTTATTCCCGTCTGCTCTGTCTTCCCCAGTTTACTATGGCCATACTCAGTCAATGAACAACAAAATAGCAAAATGTTCCCCCACCATAAAAAAAAAGAGTTTTTCTCAACGAATATTGCAAGTGGTTAACAGCTTAGGAAATTCTACTACCACTGATGCAGCCCGGCTGGTGGGAGAGGTGGGTGGTGGTGAGGGTGTATTAGTAGTTGGAGGAATACAAATTTTAGAAACAAGAGAGAGGGAGGGAAGTATGAAAGGAAGCAAGGGTCGTAGGCAGCATGAGAGGGGGAATAGAGATGTAGGAGGCATAGGAAAAAGAAAACGGAGTTACTTGTTAAGGGAAAACTATGTTATTACCGACCGAAGACTTAGACTGAAATGGAAAATATTACGATTTTCATATTAATCTGATAATTTTCTTTGTTTATTCTTGTGTCTTTACTTAATACATCTATAAAAATACTGTAGAGTTTAAGTGAGTGTTTTTCTGTCACACACACACACACACACACACACACTCTCTACCACTACCCTCTGCCTCACACACGGGCACAATTTATATTCAAATGAGACCGGCTTATGAATCAGTTGTCAGCGAGGGATGGGGAAGCACGATACCTCCTCCTCTCCCAGGTAACAGACAATCACAGCTCCATGACATTAAAAGAGATGATGCTGACTTTATGTATACAGTTTAAGACACATATACTACCACGAGACTTGAAAACATGCAATAGCGTTACTCCCTCTTCTTAATTCTGTAGCGATTATATGTACGACTCTCTCTCTCTCTCTCTCTCTCTCTCTCTCTCTCTCTCTAGGAATACTATCGACTAGAACTTATTTTGTTATCTTTATGAAACCCGTAAATAAAATATAGTTTATTTAGAATGACAAAATGGACTGGCTTATTATTTTTATTATTATTATCTAAACAAAACTTACAGAAAATAATAATAAGAAAATAATGAAACTTTTCCTTCATTTAGTTAATTTATCTTACAATTACCTGGGTGCTTAAGCGGGTAATTCCGAGCAGTAATAAAAGGCGTAACGAGACCTTCATGTTCACTAATTACCGAGAACATCACTTATTTTTACGAAGACTCTAATTGTCTCGCTGTCTCTCAAGACTTCGTTACCACTTACCTTATTGGGGTCATAAATCTTCGTTTTTTTTATGGCTAACTATAAATATTGAGTAATGTATAAATGTCTATGTCTTACACCTGTCTTTCTTTGTGTGTCTCTGTCTGTCTGTCTGTCTGTCTGTCTGTCTGTCTTTCTCATATCGTTAATCCCTTTATACCCCTGGATTAGCTTAATCTCTCTCAGCTTCCCGTTAACAGTAAAAATTCGAGTCATAACCTAAATGTTTATCCTGACTCCGTTAACTGTTTTGTAATCGAGGGAACAGAGACTCCCTTCTAGGTAATCATTTCAACAGCAACACAACGGTAACACAAGTGAAGGTAGTTATTGAGTCATAGGTAGGTTAAGGACCGTACATATCATGGAGGACTCCTGGCGCGTTGGGAAGCTCCTGTCCACCAATTCCAGGATTATCTCGCCATTTCCTGGATTATATCGCCAACTCCAGGATTATCTCGCCAATCGCCTGGAATCCAGACCCTGCAGACTCCATTCCCAAGCCAGACAAGGTTCATTGGAGACATTTCGTGTTTATAACTACCAAATGAGCAATATATCCCTTCATTAAACAGTTTTATAAGTATTTCTTAAGGGATCAGCTTAAGCTTTAACTCCTAGAAAAGTATAGAAAGCTTGAGAAAATGGACTAGATCATAATTAAGCTCCCATGTCTTTAGGGATCAGCTTAAGCTTTAACTCCCTGAAAAAATATAAAAAAAATAGACAAAATGGACTGGATTATAATTAAGCTCCCATGTCTTTAGGGATCAGCTTAAGCTTTAACTCCTAGAAAAGTATATAAAGCTTAACAAAATGGACTGGATCATAATTTAGCTGCCATGACCACCCGAGTAAGTAATGTTACGGTAGATAAACTCAATACTGTACTCACGGTTCCAGGGAGCGCTAAGAGGAGCATTCATGTAGCGTGAGGTCCCTGGTGTAACGTGAAGGTCCTGATGTAATGTGAGGACCCTGATGTAACGTGAGGTCCCTGGTGTAACGTGAGGGCCCTGGTGTAACGTGAGGGCCCTGATGTAACGTGACGGCCCTGGTGTAACGTGAGGACCCTGATGTAACGTGAGGGCCCTGATGTAACGTGAGGGCCCTGATGTAACGTGAGGGCCATGGTGTAACGTGAGGGCCCTGATGTAGCGTGAGGGCCCTGGTGTAACGTGAGAACCCTGATGTAACGTGAGGGCCCTGGTGTAACGTGAGGGCCCTGATGTAGCGTGAGGGCCCTGATGTAACGTGAGGACCCTGATGTAACGTGAGGATAAACATAAATATAGACGATAAACTAATGATACCAAGCTAAATTAATCTAATCTTAACATCATCTAACTTAATTTAGGTAAAGTTTGGTTAGGTTGAGATAGCTAAAAACGGCTTCAGTGGAATCAGGTCAGCTTGATCGTATAATACACATTATGTATACTTGAATATACATGACATGAAATGACATGACATGACATTACATTACATACGAATTACCAAAAAGTTATCTTTATATTACAAAGTTGTCCTCAGCTACACATCCACAGTCAGCACTACACAGTCAGCTAAACTAGGAAGCTAATCGACAGCTAACAAGAGACACTTACCACTCGACACTCGACAGCATTAACGATAAGACATCAGCTTTTAACAGTGAACACGTTGTAATATGATGATATAATGTGAAAAGGAGAGGGGAGAGAGAGAGAGAGAGAGAGAGAGAGAGAGAGAGAGAGAGAGAGGACATGAATAGACAGCAGAAAGATACAGAAAAAAATAGATAAAATAAGACAGATAGAAAGACACAGACAGACATAATAACATCACAGTCACCACCCACACCCCCTCCCCTCCCCCACCCCACACCCCCCTCCACCACCCACACCCCCTCCACCACCCACACCCCCTCCCCTCCCCCACCCCACACCCCCTCCCCTCCACCACCCACACCCCCTCCCCTACCCCACCCCACACCCCCTCCCCTCCACCACCCACACCCCCTCCCCTCCACCACCCACACCCCCTCCCCTCCCCCACCCCACACCCCCTCCCCTCCACCACCCACACCCCCTTCCCACCCCACAACCCCTCCCCTCCCCCACCCCACACCCCCTCCCCTCCCCCACCCCACACCCCCTCCCCACCCCACACCCCCTCCCCTCCACCACCCACACCCCCTCCCCACCCCACACCCCCTCCCCTCCCCCACCCCACACCCCCTCCCCTCCGCCACCCCACACCCCCTCCCCCACCCCACACCCCCTCCCCTCCACCACCCACACCCCCTCCCCTCCCCCACCCCACACCCCCTCCCCTCCACCACCCACACCCCCTCCCCACCCCACACCCCCTCCCCCCTCCCCCACCCACCCAACACCACAGCTCTATACACAGAGGGGCACCCACTAATCAAATCTCAGCCTCTGATTATTTTTTATAATCCCCTGAGATCAAATTTCCCCAACGCCTAATAACAACGAAGGAGGGAGGGAGAGTGGTGTTCTTGTTGTTCTTCGTGTTCTTGTTCTTCGTGTTCTTGTTCTTGGTGTTCTTCTCATCCACTAATACCATCTCAACCTGTCTATAGTTGTTTATTTCAAGGAAGAATAAAATAATTTCTCTGGACTAAAATGTTATGGAAAAGTTGACCCTGAAGAGTCACAGAAATGAATAGGTCAAAGGTTGTTTAGCTAGATATTTTTTCATCGTATTTTTTTCAAAAATTTTATGTGTTTTGATTCAATTTATATTTTTGTTAGCAGTATTTTCGTAATTATTTTATTTTCCATCGTTATCTTTCTTCGTTCTTTGTTTCGATTTTTCCTTTTAATTATTTGTTTATTTTCCCCTCTCTCTCTCTCTCTCTCTCTCTCAAGTACCAAAATATTTCTATAATCTGTATATTCCTCATTTCTCTCTTTTCCTACAAATTTGTTAGGAAGTTGTTACAGTCAATTGATTTATTTAATTCTCTCACTCACTCTCTCTCTCTCACTCACTCTCTTTCTCTGACTCACTCTCTTTCTCTCACTCACTCTTGTAGTGATGGGTTGTCAGACCGCAGCTTGCATCTCAGAGACAGGCCAGTCTTGACCCGACATTAGGGAGGTCAAGTGTAAGGGTATCCCTCGCAGGTGCTCAAGGATGTTGTAAATCAACTAGCTCCCCTCCCATGTGACATGTCACCACAGCAGACATGTAAGAAGGCACCGGCCGGCTCTCTCCCAATATACACAATATCCTACACCACAGAAAGAAGTCCAGACCTGACCTCACATTAGCCAGGTCAAATGTAACCCTCGAGCCCAACTCAAGGGGCCACAAATTAACCAGGACCTCTCATGTCACACGGCCCCACCTGATGACTTTTCCAGAAGATATAACTTACAGTCTCTGAACAAAGTCCAGACCTGACCCTACATTAGCGAGGTCAAATGTAAGGAGACCCTTCGCCCCCCCCCCCCCCCGGCCAGCTCAACCTCACGGCTCGCATCCCAATATATAGGACGTCCTAGTCCTCCCTCAGGGTCTTTCGCAGAGAGAGATACCCAGAGACAGAGTCAGAGAGAGAGACACGCAGGGATCGGAGGAGGAGGTCCACCACAGCCGAGTCCCGCTCACGGGAGGAGAGTCGTGCAGGACCTCCCTCCCCGACTTCACACCAGTGTCCCAGCTAAGCAGTCGCCCTCCCGACACCAGTGTCCGAGCTAAGCAGTCGCCCTCCCGACACCAATGTTCCAGCTAAGCAGTCTCCCTGCTAGGCCTCCCCTAGGTCACGTGAGTGTTTGTCAGAGCTTTCCACGGGATGAGTTACTTATGTGGGAAGTGTATTCATTTCATGTTCGTGTCCGAGAATCAGCGTCTAGTAACGTAATAATGACCTAGTAACTTCAATAGAAGGTGTTATTAATGTGTCCATGTCATGGTCGTAATTAATAAAGAGTTGTAACGAAGCAGTGTTTGACAAGTCGCCCTTAAGACGTAATAGATGTGTATTGACATATAAGATACGATAAGTGTACGATAAGTGTAAATAACTATCACGGCCACGCTACCAAAATCTTCCTCTCTTTTATACTCTCTTTCTATCAATATTTTATCTCTATATCTTCTACTCTTAAATCTTTGTCTCATTACACTCTCTTTCTCTGACTCACTCTCTTTCTCTGACTCACTCTCTCTATGAATACTTGACTAAGCAGGACTCAATGTACCAGAACTTCACGAAAGTATACTATAGAAAGTTTACCAGAACATCACAACTACAGGTGAACTCAATGTACACTTTCAAGTACTCATTCGTTCGTGTAAACTAAGAACAATAAAAACCCAACCTTAGTACAGTAATTATCACCCACGAGGTGTACATTAACACACAAATTACACTTCATTGTACTTTACTACGTACTAATTGAACCTTACTAGTCTCTATTACCTCTTATAATTATTCACCGACTCAATTACCTTCACTAGATTAACTATATGACTCATTATTGCGTAGTTGGATCAGTCATAGTTACGAGTTATTGTTACGTTCAAGTCACTATTGGGTGTTGAGTCACTGTCTTTATTCAGGTTTGTTTGTTTTTGTTGGGGATGAGTAATATTTTATAGATATTTACTCATGATTCACGATCTTTTGTAGTGAGGATGAGTAATATTCACCCATCACAACACAGTATAGTGAGGAAGAGAATATCCTTTGAGACGAGAAATACTCATTATTGGATCAGCTTATCTTACTCACTGTTGAATATTAAATAATAATAAATTAATTGTTATTTAGGAAGACAGATTATGGTAAACCAGAGGAAGATACCCGTATAATGGAGGTATATCTAGCAAGTTAAACCTGAGGAATATACCCGTATGATGGAGGTATATCTAGTAAGGTAAACCAGGGGAATATACCCGTATGATGGAGGTATATCTAGCAAGGTAAACCAGGGGAATATACCCGTATGATGGAGGTATATCTAGCAAGGTAAACCAGAGGAATATACCCGTATAATGGAGGTATATCTAGCAAGGTAAACCAGAGGAATATACCCGAATGATGGAGGTATATCTAGCAAGGTAAACCAGGGGAATATACCCGTATGATGGAGGTATATCTAGCAAGGTGAACCTGAGGAATATACCCGTATAATGGAGGTATATCTAGCAAGTTAAACCTGAGGAATATACCCGTATAATGGAGGTATATCTAGCAAGGTAAACCAGGGGAATATACCCGTATGATGGAGGTATATCTAGCAAGGTAAACCAGGGGAATATACCCGTATGATGGAGGTATATCTAGCAAGTTAAACCTGAGGAATATACCCGTATAATGGAAGTATATCTAGCAAGTTAAACCTGAGGAATATACCCGTATGATGGAGGTATATCTAGCAAGGTAAACCAGGGGAATATACCCGTATGATGGAGGTATATCTAGCAAGTTAAACCTGAGGAACATACCCGTATGATGGAGGTATATCTAGCAAGTTAAACCTGAGGAATATACCCGTATAATGGAGGTATATCTAGCAAGTTAAACCTGAGGAATATACCCGTATGATGGAGGTATATCTAGCAAGTTAAACCTGAGGAATATACCCGTATGATGGAGGTATATCTAGCAAGTTAAACCTGAGGAATATACCCGTATGATGGAGGTATATCTAGCAAGGTAAACCAGGGGAATATACCCGTATGATGGAGGTATATCTTGCAAGTTAAACCTGAGGAATATACCCGTATAATGGAGGTATATCTAGCAAGTTAAACCAGGGTAATATACCCGTATGATGGAGGTATATCTAGCAAGGTAAACCAGGGGAATATACCCGTATGATGGAGGTATATCTAGCAAGTTAAACCTGAGGAATATACCCGTACGATGGAGGTATATCTAGCAAGGTAAACCAGAGGAATATATACCATTATGAAGGTAAACTTAAGGTAAACCAGTGAGACGATGACTGTACACTACAATGGACCTAAATTATAGCAAGGTAACCTGTACGCGAGCAGCAGTATATTCCCGGAAACTACTGATGCAAAGTGTGTGTGTGTGTGTGTGTGTGTGTGTGTGTGTGTGTGTGTGTGTGTGCGTGCGTGTTACCTGCACTTTCATCTTCTTTAATACCACGATTATGGAAGTTTGAAAGGAAGTGCGTTTACAGGTTTATTTATGCATGTGTGTGTGTGTGTGTGTGTGTGTGTAATATTCCTGCATATTCACTACTGAAGAAGGGATCAGTCGTTCAGGAGATTCAGTCAATGCATTCCCAACAAGTTGTCATCCCAAAAGAATTCTAATGAATAAACATGAACAGAGGTGGGCCAGGGTACAATAATACCCCCCCCCCCCACCACCTGCACCACCCACCAACACCACCCCACCACCCAACAACACCACCCCACAACCACCTGCACCACCCACCAACACCACCCCACCACCCACCAACACCACCCCACCACCTCTAATGGCAAGATAGCCGACATATTAAGATTGTATCCACTTTTTTGCACTTAGTAACTTTATCAATTCTCATGTACAGAACCAAATACGCAATGTGCTTGAATACCTCCCACGTAAATGTGAATAACAAAGTGTGAGGCCAGACATACTGCCTCACACGCCTGTACTCATGCAGTTGTGAATAAGTTACCCTTTATGTATAGAACTAAACAAATAATGTAAATGAAATAATGTGTAACATTCAGTGCCATAATATCCTGACAACGGGGGTTAATTATTATGACCCTTTGTAAACCCTACTCCGTAATCCTTTTGCGCTACCGCTCACAGGATGAGTGTGGGGTGCACAATAAAGTAGCCGCTGCAAGCGGCAAAATCAAAATCAAATCAACCACCACCCACCATCACCACCCCACCACCACCCACCAACACCACCCCCCCCCCCCCCACCACCTGCACCACCCACCAACACCACCCCCCCACCACCACCACCCCCATCAACGCCACCATTATCATCACTCACCCACTGTAAACTTCTCCTTAACATATACTCGTCTTAATTACTCCTTCACTCTTCATCATTGTGATTATTTTATACATGGGATGAATAATGAGAATCACAGCATTATGTAAATACTCTCCGATTCACCTTAAGGAACCAGAAAGTAAGATGGGTGATGTATAAAGATAATTTGTTCTACATTATTCATGAGTTAGATAGTTTTACACAGTTAATCGTCCTGTGTGTGTGTGAGAGAGAGAGAGAGAGAGAGAGAGAGAGAGAGAGAGAGAGAGAGAGAGAGAGAGAGAGAGAGAGCAATAGACGCCACTCACAAGTAACAAGATCGCCGAAGTTTTCCTCAAGTTACTTTTCTGACTCGTAGAAAACCGAGGAAAAACAGCAGGCAAAGAAGAAAATAAATAAAGAAGGAGGTATGGAAGAACAAGAAGAAGAGGAAGCAGAAAACACACACACACACACACACACACACACACACACACACACACACACACACACGAAACAAGAAGAACAATGAAGAACAAGAACAGGAGGAGGAAGAAACAGCATGAAACGGAAACACTAAGGTCCATTTTTTTTTCATAAATAAATCACACATCCTGAGGGTAGTGGTAGTTGGTGATAGAACATAAGGAGTCTGCAATAATAGGGTGTGTCATAGGAGGGAAGATCAGCTAAAACTAATGGCTCATCACTTTTTTGGTAGATTTTAGTGTTTATAAACAGAAAATAATTTCAGTTTCAATATTTTGCAACCTTTTGCTAGGTAAATTTTAGCGTGAAATTTATCGAAAATCTAACGTACAGCTGCATTAGTGCATTACAATTAAATAGTGAACATTGCTTTCTGACTTCATTCTTTAACAACTCAACTAACAATATTTTTTTCTGTTTCAGATTCTGATGCATTTATAAGTTGTCAAGACGAGGAACCAAAAATCCAGCCATCTCAGTCACTATCTTGGGTCTGGGAGAGAGCTCCTGAAGTCGGAGTTGCCTACATTGAGAGATGCTTTGAGATACGGTGTTTTAATCAGGCAAATCAGTGAAAAGAACCAAAGAACTTACACAAACAAAGACATTGCCAGTGATATGACCAAAGCTGTCTTGGCACAGTACACTCTGGCTAACGCTCAGTTCAAGCCTCCAGTCATAACAAGTCAGAAGAAGATTAGTGAGAGACT
This sequence comes from Homarus gammarus, assembly GCA_958450375.1. Taxonomy (NCBI): domain Eukaryota; kingdom Metazoa; phylum Arthropoda; class Malacostraca; order Decapoda; family Nephropidae; genus Homarus; species Homarus gammarus. Next base: position 84,045 of record CAUDMG010003082.1, on the reverse strand, counting down.
GCTAGCCAGTTGGGAAAAGGCAAGAGATATCTCTCTTGGGAGAGGAAAACTTGCAGTTAAGGACAGCTTTGCCAAGCAACTGGACCAGTTATTTGACATAATTACTTGCAAGTGCCCAATTGTTCTCTGTCCTGAGTTTGGATGCGATCGTGACTGTAAATCCGAGGCCCACATCTCCTGTATTTGCAAGCGTGAACTGAAGATTCCTGTGATCGAACTGGCATTTGTCAAAGCACAGAGAGAGAAGACTGGCAGTATAGGGGCTCTCATGATTTCTAGCCAAGATATTCCGGAGTCCAAGAGACAGGAGGCTGCCACAGAGAGACAGAAGAGGAGAAGAGTTGCCGAGGAAAAGAGACTTGAGAAGGCCCAGGGTGAGGTAAAAAAGGCCGATGATTGGAGTCAAGCTGATTCAGAGTTTAATGACTTCCCCATGGCTGATCCGAGTGCTGACCAGGAGAATGGTGACTTTGTCCCTAACCCAGAAAATAATGATCCCAAACCTTCCAGGCATAAGATTCGAAATAGGAAAGATATCCCGAGCATAGCTCTGGCCAGCATGCGACACCACACTGGTCTCAGAGAAACTGCAGAGATAGCAACAGCTGCCTGGATTGACGGTGGTTTGATAACACCTGATGATGTTCACCTGGTGATAGATCATAACAAAGTAAGGAGAGCTCAGGAGAAACTTGTCAGTAACCTAGAAGAGGAGTCTGATAAGGGGATAAGAGAAAATGGAATCAATTGTTTGTTCTTTGATGGGAGAAGGGATGACACTAAAGTGTTCATGAAAGTTGGAGATTCTGACAAGTTGTTCCCTGCCATGGTGAAGGAGGAACACTACTCCTGCTGCAGTGAACCAGGAGGGAAGTATTTGTGGCATTTCACTCCAGAGAAAGATGACATCAGGAAACCAGCTGAGATAGTGGCAGATAACATTGTGAACTGGCTCAGAGAGAGGAACGTAGACCAGACCCTGCAGGCCATTGGAGGGGACAGCACCAACACGAACACAGGGTGGCAAGGGGGGGTCATACAGTGGATAGAGCGGAAGATTGGGAGGAAGCTGGTCTGGATTGTTTGTGACCTCCACACCAACGAGTTGCCACTCAGACATCTGATCCAGGAGCTGGATGGCAAGACTCTTTCAAACAACAGATGGTCTGGTCCTCTTGGCAAGATGCTGGATTCTGCCACTGAGTTAGAAATAAATCCGAGCTTTGAAAAAATCACAGTTGGCCCTCCACTCGTTGAGCTTGCACATACTGTCATTGACGACCTGAGTACTGACCAGTACTATGGTTACATGATTTGCAGTGCCATCAAAACTGGGGTCATGCCTGATAGACTTGCTTACCTGCAGATAGGTCCAGTCTCACATTCTAGGTGGCTCACAACGGCTCTCAGGTTCTGCAGAATTTGGGTCGCTCATCATAAACTGAAAGGGGACCAGCTTCACAACCTGAGACTTATTGTCCAATTCATCGTGAGTGTCTACTTGCCAAATTGGTTCAACACCAAGGTCAAGTCATCGTTCTCCGAAGGTCCGAGGCATGTTCTCTTCCAGCTTGAGCTCCTGAGGAGTCAGCCAAGGAAGGTTGTTCAGATTGTGGAGCAGACTGTGAGGAGATCTTCCTGGTATGCTCATCCCGAGGCAGTTCTGCAGACAATGCTCTGCAGTAAGGATGAGGAGGAGAGAAGAGTGGCAGTCAAAAAGATCTTGGATATGAGACTTATGAGAGGATCTGGGCATGACGAATCAGTTGGTGACGATTCCTTCAGGGTCAGGAAGACTCCTGAAGTCAATCTAGGTGCCAAGACCCTCACTGATCTCATAGATCTGGATAACATCCAGGCTGGCAGTGAGCCCCCTCTTACCTGCAGCCTCACCAATGTTCAAGTCAGAGCTTTCCTGGACAACCCCATGCATGTCCCTGCCTGGCCCTCGCACACCCAGAGTATAGAGCGTTGTGTACAGCAAGTGAGCGAGGCCAGCAGTCACGTGTACAGCCAGGAGAGGAGGGAAGGCTACATCCGAGCTCAGGTGGTCAGCAGGGAGGTGATGAGTAGAAACAGAAGCAAGAAAGACATGTTCTCTATGGTGTGCAGCAACACCGGGTCGTAGTAGTAAAACCGGTTTTTGTATTTGATGATTTTGTTTTCTAAAGGAATATTAAATTTAATTAATGTGTCAAGATCATTCGTTTCACTATTCTGGATCATTTTCATCCTAATAAATTAACCTGATACATTTACTTTACTTTAAATAAGCTATTTAGTGGTGTTGGTAAAAGGGTGGGAATACTGAATTTTCATAAGATTTCAAGTTAAAATTTACCTAGCAAAAAATGAAACTTTTCAAATCTGAAGATATCACATGATTCTGCACATAGAACTACATCATTAATACCATGGGCCGATTTTTCAAACTCAAAAAAAAAAAATTCGCCTCCGTATGACACACCCTACTGCAATAGGCCGGTTGGCCTGTGCATGGCAGCTCCTGTCGAGAGTTACTACCACTCTCTATCATCCATGAATCTATCTAGCCTTCCTTTAAAACTTTCCAGCGTTCCAGCACTTACTACAAAGTTGCTAAGCTTGTTCCACTCGTCCACCACCCTATTTGTGAACCAGTTTCTTCCTATCTCCCTCCTAAACCTAAACTTATCCAACTTGAATCCGTTGCTCCGAGTCCTATCCTGCTCGGATATCATAAGAACTTTATCTATAGCCCCTTTATTGATTCCTTTCACCCACTTAAATACTTCTATCATATCTCCCCGCACTCTTCGCCTTTCTAGGGAATGCAAGTTAAGTTTCTTTAATCTATCCTGATATGGAAGGTTTCTAAGTCCCGGAATCATTTTTGTCATTCTTCGCTGCACCGACTCTAGTGAATTTATATCCATTCTATAATAGGGGCACCAGAACTGAACCGCATAATCGAGGTGCGGCCTGACTAGCGCAAGATATAGTTGCAATAAGACCTCTGCACTCTTGTTACTTACACTTCTAGATATAAAACCCAATACTCTGTTTGCCTTATTTCGAACATTAACGCACTGTTTTCTAGGCCGTAGGTCCGGGCTTACAAGTACCCCTAGGTCTCTTTCACAAGTCGAATAAGGTGGTAGTGGTGGTATTAGTGGTGATAGTAGTGGTGATAGTGATGGTGGTAGTAGTAGTGGTGGTGGGTATATTGATAGTGGTAGTGGTTGTGATAGTGGTGGGTACAATATTCCAAAACAGTGGTGATAGTGGTAATGGTAATAATGATGATCGTGGTGATAGTGGTGGCAAGCACATGAGAGAGTCAGTACCAGTATCTCGGAGAGCCAGTCGTCAACATCTATCATCAAGAAGCGACCATAATCGATATCTAATGCCTGCAACCTATTTACGGTAATGGGTTTTCGATGCGTAGATGGCTCAAGTTAAGCTCATTATATCCGTCACTATGCCCAGGTAAACTCTTGGGGTTAAATTATGCCTTCCGTAATACTTGGTTACCTGAGGAAGACCAACCCCCCTCCCCCCTCCTCTATCTCTCTTTCCGCTTAGACCCCACCCCTCCTTTACCCCCACCTGTCCTTCATCCCACACCCTAATTCCAGTCCTCTGTTCCTACTATCCATCCTCCTCACCCCATCTCTCCCTACCTCTACTCACCTTCTGCTTTAGAGAGGAACGTTAATGTGCGTCAGGAGAGGAGGTGTGACGTTTGTACATAAAAGAGGCATAGAGAAGGTCATTCACGCGTTACTGCACAAAGAAGGCGTGAGAGTGAGAGCTTATTCCTTGCATTCTCTCCCCAGTATAAGAGAGAGAGGGGGAGGGTTGGGGAGTGGGGAGGGGCATTTAACCGTATTATTCGAGGAGTATAGTATAAATGGAGCTATTTCCTGTGTAATCTGGTGAGAGAGAGAGAGAGAGAGAGAGAGAGAGAGAGAGAGTCCCTGGCTCACTGTTACGTTTTGACAAAGTTGTTGGCAAATATATGGTATGGAAATTGTGTTGATACTCTCTCTCTCTCTCTCTCTCTCTCTCTCTCTCTCTCTCTCTCTCTCACACACACACACACACCAACCACAAACAAACAAGCAAGCAACAACACAACACAAACAATAATGACACCACAAAAAACATCATTCTAAAAAACAAACAATAAAACAAACAAACATACCAACAAACAATAAAACAAACAAACAATAAAACGAACAAACGAAGAATAAAACAAAACAAACAATAAAACAAACAAACAAACAAACAGTAAAACAAACAAACATACATAAAAACAATAAAACAAACAAAAACAATAAAACAAACAAACATACCAACAAACAATAAAACAAACAAACAAACAAACAATAAAACGAACAAACGAAGAATAAAACAAAACAAACAAACAGTAAAACAATCAAACAAACATAAAAACAATAAAAAAAACAGACCCTCTTCAACAAACCACCACCACCAAGGACTTCACTAACCTACCACCTCCACCACCACCTCCTACAACACTATTTATAATCCAAAAACTTCCCAAAGGTCACTCCTGCCTCGGTGACCTTTGGGGGTTAACACTGCCCACTGGTCTAGATCTGGCGAGAAAACTGCCCCCACCCAAAGGTCACTTGTTGGGTGTCACAAAGCGCCTGCTGGGTGATTTAGGTGAGTCTTCCCCCGCCCTCCCCCATCCCCCCTCTCCAACCCAGGGTCACAGTGTGTAAGGTTAAGGTGTTTGAATTATAATTTAGTTGATGATGGTATAATGCAGAGGTGGAGGAGGAGGAGAAGAACAAGAACAAGAACAAGAAGAACAAGAACAAGAACAAAAAGAAGCCTAGATTACGTAAGGTTACGTTAGGTTAGGTTAGGCTAGATTAGGTTAAGTTAGGTTAGGTTAGGTCTGGTCAGGTTACATTATGCATGAAGGTATTCATTTATATGTATATTTATGATCTACAAAATCGTTTATGGCCAGTCAAAGGCTTCTAGAAAAGACAAATACATAGAAGTTATCACTAATGGCCAATTATCCCTATTGAGTGTAACATACAGTGTATATTAGGTGGAGTTCCGCTTTTATTTGTTTGTTTTCGTATTATTTAAGTCATTTATTTATTAACATTTAGCTTAGAATAAGTAAATATTATACAAAACAAAACATTGAAAAACGCACAAGTGAATTTGTAACATATAATCAAGTCGAGATAATATTACCAATACCACGTGCTGGTCAAGCTCCGAAAGAGTTGTCCGGGGGTCTAGCTAACCTCTGGTCGGGGCTTGACCAGCACGAAAAAAAAAAAAAAAAAAAATTTTACTAAACGAGATTTTGGCAACCTGTGGTGTAATAGTCATCATGCTCGCCTTGCAAGAGAGTGGACCCCTGTTCGATTCGCGGACAGAGTGAAACTATGAGCATTTTTTTTTTACGTCATTTGGATTTCTATTTACCAGTAAATGGGAACCTGGATGTTAATCGATATGCGGATCTTATTCTGGAATAATGGTTAGCCAGTGCAGTTGCCGAGTTGTCCGGTCTTCTCGGACTATTCATTGAAACTGCGTCATACAACTCGTTAACTTATGGTGTGGTTGTGGTGTTGGCGACAGATTCTAATACCTTAAACAAATTCACGCCTAGGTTGCTCTAGAGCCGGCCATCCTCGTACACGAAGGGCAACCATTATTGTTACGTGTATAATATTACCATCACTACCACAACCAACATTATCGCTACTATTGTCATCTTCTCAACTATCATCATTCCTTCCCTCTTCCTGCCTCTATATTTTAATAATTATCGTCTCAATTATTATTATTATTATCATCATCATTATTTTTATTATTATTATTACCGTATTATTATTATTATTATTATTATTATTATTATTATTATTATTAACAATACAACATGTGGCTGGAACAACAGTAGAAATTAGAATTAAGATAAAAAGTTGTATTTAATTAACAATTAAAACACAAACAAGAACCACAGGTACAAGTCGATCAGTTTTTTATCACATGAGAGAGAGAGAGAGAGAGAGAGAGAGAGAGAGAGAGAGAGAGAGACCCATCGCTAATAAAGGAACCTTGGGCATCACTCCTATACATTACTGACGAAGAAAAAGTAATAATAACTTTTAGAAAATTCAGAGACCCGCAGACCCACGAACACACAAGACCCGAGCCATTTATCACCACACACTGAAGGACCATGACATACCAACCTGTCTGTCTATTTATCTATCTGTCTATTTGATATATTCATCTGTCTAAGTGTATGTCCATATCATTATATATTTATTCGTGTATTTATCTCTGTCTGTCTGCCTGTTTGGTCGTTTATCAAAATTATCAAACAGCAGGTGGAGTGGGGAGGGAGGGAGGGGGGGGGATGATTCGCAGTTTCGCCACCTAGTCCATTAAGTTAACCTAACATTAAACTAATGTAACCTAACATAACGCTAACCTAACCTAACCAAACCAAACCAAACATTAACCTGCCCTATCTTTATAACACTTGTCCTAACATTAACCGGATATCATAAAGTTAAGGAGCTATCCCTTGTTTCAACTTAACCAAACCTAACCTAATCTAACCCAATCTAACCCAATTTAACCTAACCTAACCTAGTCTTCAAGAGATCCCTAACATAACCTAACATCATCATCATCTACTTAATTAATAAAACCTAACTTAACCTAAACTAACCTAACCCTCGGAAGGAGTTAGAAAGGGCTGCGGCTATCTCCAGGACTGCATAATCACCGATCAAAAATTTATAATGCGAAAAGTTATAAGAAACGATGAAGGACTAAAAGTTAATGGTAACGTAGTATCAAATATTCGATATGCAGATGATACTGGTCTGAACTCGGGATAGTGAAGAGACGGTATTAAACTATGATGAACAAGACTAGTCACCAAGACGGTGAATAATGTGGCCTTGGGTTAATGCTGTATATAAAGACGGGAATAATGGTTATTTTTAATGTCAAACCAAATCCTAAAAGATGATGACAGGGAACTTAACCCAGCTGTTATAACCTTTAACGATGGTTTAAGATATAAATCTTTAAGGACGTTGGTTTAAACAATAACATTCGAAGGACGATAATTAAAGCTAAAAATCCTCATGAGGTTAGTTATTGCATCATCCTGAATGGTGGAAACTATTGTGTATTTTGTAAGTAAACATTATGTGTGATGGTCGACCTACGTGCCCCGCCAGCAGGGAAGACAGCAGTAATGTCCGACACAGTGGTAGGTAAGAAACATTGTCTTAGGTCGTAAGGTAAGGGCGACGACACCTGCCACAAGTCACACGCCCATCCGAGGACAGGATGAAATGTGTGTGTGTCCGGAGAATGGTGGGCGGGGCGCACACACACGTGTAAGGAGCTTGTAAATGGATCTTTGGCTACGTGTGTGGTGGCCGACGTGGACACGGGGAAGGGGAAGGAGTGTGGAGACCAGCCGACCTTCACTAATTACGTGAAGAATATATGTGAGAATCTATCGACGTAGTAATAGTCTGTCGGTGGAGTAAGTAAGTAACTAAGTAAGTAAGTAAGTGAGTAAATGTGTGTGTGATCGGTTGGTGTCGTCGGTGCACCCAAGGCACAGTCAGGGGTCTACCATACAACACACTGCCAGTACTGGTAATGAGCAGCGTCGGGCCTTCTCCTCACAGTCATAAAACTCCTTCGCCAGACGCACGGTCGCCTTTGACACACAAAAATGCAATCATTCATTAAAAAGTAATTGGCTATAAACTTTTGAGTGTAAAATACCCATTAATTGTGAACTTAACAAATTGGTAAATCAGGTGTGTTTATGTAAGCTTGGGTCAGTGGTGTTAAATTTACTGCTGACTAATTATATTATTTTTAAACCAGTATTTATATGTTATTACAGTTAAAGTTAAGTTATTATCATATTTAAAGGTCATCATCATTATCACCATTCATCATCATCATCATGTAAAGGTATTAATAAAAACGAAAAAATACGTAACAGATTACAGATTGCCCCGGAGAGGGCTAGTTTATTGGGCACCCCCTTACATCCTGTGCAAAGTGAAGCGCAGAAGCGTTTACAGTGCCCAACTGGGAAGCATGCGGAGTTCATGCTTGCCTTTATGACTCATGCATTAAGGGCGTAAAAGGCCTGAAGGGTCATGGGTTTTGTCAGCAAGTTACATAAAGTGACAATGATGAGTGTGTGGATGGAAAATTCCCGGTACAATTAATCTGTTTATGGCAAAATGTGGTAGGTCACTAATAATGTCAAGTGCCAGGCTTGTCACAAGGAGGAGGGATAGCTGGTCATGGAGGGAAGACATTTGTCCTGTTAAGTGTACTTGTATCTGTCCTCTTAAGTGTACCTGTATCTGTCCTTTTAAGTGTACCTGTATCTGTCCTGTTAAGGGTACTTGTATCTGTCCTGTTAAGTGTACTTGTATCTGTCCTGTTAAGTGTACCTGTATCTGTCCTGTTAAGTGTACTTGTATCTGTCTTGTTAAGTGTACCTGTATCTGTCCTGTTAAGTGTACCTGCATCTGTCCTGTTAAGTGTACCTATATCTACCCTGTTAAGTGTACTTGCATACGTCCTGTTAAGTGTACTTGTATCTGTCTTGTTAAGTGTACCTGTATCTGTCCTGTTAAGTGTACTTGTATCTGTCCTGTTAAGTGTACTTGCATCTGTCCTGTTAAGTGTACTTGTATCTGTCTTGTTAAGTGTACTTGCATCTGTCCTCTTAAGTGTACTTGTATCTGTCCTGTTAAGTGTATCTGTATCTGTCCTGTTAAGTGTACCTGCATCTGTCCTGTTAAGTGTACCTGTATCTGTCCTGTTAAGTGTACTTGCATCTGTCCTGTTAAGTGTACTTGTATCTGTCTTGTTAAGTGTACTTGTATCTGTCCTGTTAAGTGTACTTGTATCTGTCCTCTTAAGTGTACTTGTATCTGTCTTGTTAAGTGTACCTGTATCTGTCTTGTTAAGTGTACTTGCATCTGTCCTCTTAAGTGTACTTGTATCTGTCTTGTTAAGTGTACCTGTATCTGCCATGTTAAGTGTACTTGTATCTGTCTTGCTAAGTGTACTTGTATCTGTCTTGTTAAGTGTACCTGTATCTGTCCTGTTAAGTGTACCTGTATCTGTTCTGTTAAGTGTACTTGTATCTGTCCTGTTAAGTGTACCTGTATCTGTCTTGTTAAGTGTACCTGTATCTGTCTTGTTAAGTGTACTTGTATCTGTCTTGTTAAGTGTACTTGAATCTGTCCTCTTAAGTGTACCTGTATCTGTCCTGTTAAGTGTACTTGTATGTCCTGTTAAGTGTACCTGTATCTGTCTTGTTAAGTGTACTTGTATCTGTCTTGTTAAGTGTACCTGTATCTGCCATGTTAAGTGTACTTGTATCTGTCTTGCTAAGTGTACTTGTATCTGTCTTGTTAAGTGTACCTGTATCTGTCCTGTTAAGTGTACTTGTATGTCCTGTTAAGTGTACTTGTATCTGTCCTGTTAAGTGTACCTGTATCTGTCTTGTTAAGTGTCACCTGTATCTGTCCTGTTAAGTGTACCTGTATCTGTCCTGTTAAGTGTACCTGTATCTGTCCTGTTAAGTGTACTTGTATCTGTCCTGTTAAGTGTCACCTGTATCTGTCCTGTTAAGTGTACAAGTATCTGTCCTGAGAAGTGTACTTGTATGTCCTGTTAAGTGTACTTGTATGTCCTGTTAAGTGTACTTGTAGCTCTTCCTATGTTTCTGCTGTTGAGTGTCCCTGTACCTGTGTGCCTGTACCTGTACCTGTGTGCCTGTACCTGTACCTGTGTAACAATCCTGTACCTGTGTGCCTATACCTGTACCTGTGTGCCTATACCTGTACCTATACCTGTACCTGTGTGCCTGTACCTGTGTGCCTATACCTGTACCTGTGTACCTATACCTGTACCTGTGTACCTATACCTGTACCTGTGTGCCTATACCTGTACCTGTGTACCTATACCTGTACCTGTGTACCTATACCTGTACCTGTGTATCTGTACCTGTACCTATACCTGTACCTGTGTACCTATACCTGTACCTGTACCTGTACCTATACCTGTACCTGTGTGCCTATACCTGTACCTGTGTACCTATACCTGTACCTGTGTACCTATACCTGTACCTGTGTATCTGTACCTGTACCTATACCTGTACCTGTGTGCCTATACCTGTACCTGTGTGCCTATACCTGTACCTGTGTGCCTATACCTGTACCTGTGTACCTATACCTGTACCTGTGTACCTACACCTGTACCTGTGTACCTATACCTGTACCTGTGTGCCTATACCTGTACCTGTGTGCCTATACTTGTACCTGTATACCTATACCTGTACCTGTGTGCCTATACCTGTACCTGTGTGCCTATACCTGTACCTGTGTACCTGTACCTGTACCTATGTGCCTATACCTGTACCTGTGTGCCTATACCTGTACCTGTGTACCTATACCTGTACCTGTGTGCCTATAACTGTACCTGTGTGCCTATACCTCTACCTGTGTACCTGTACCTGTGTGCCTATACCTGTACCTGTGTGCCTATACCTGTACCTGTGTACCTATACCTGTACCTGTGTACCTATACCTGTACCTGTGTGCCTATACCTGTACCTGTGTACCTATACCTGTACCTGTGTGCCTATAGCCTGTACCTGTGTGCCTATACCTGTACCTGTGTGCCTATACCTGTGTACCTATACCTGTGTGCCTATACCTGTACCTGCGTGCCTATAGCCTGTACCTGTGTGCCTATACACCTGTACTGTGTGCCTATACCTGTACCTGTGTGCCTATACCTGTACCTGTGTGCCTATACCTGTACCTGTGTGCCTATACCTGTACCTGTGTACCTATACCTGTACCTGTGTGCCTATACCTGTACCTATGTACCTATACCTGTACCTGTGTGCCTATACCTGTACCTGTGTGGCTATACCTGTACCTGTGTGCCTATACCTGTACCTGTGTGCCTATACCTGTACCTGTGTACCTATACCTGTACCTGTGTGCCTATACCTGTACCTGTGTACCTATACCTGTGCCTGTGTGCCTATACCTATACCTGCACCTATGTGCCTATACCTGTACCTGTGTGCCTATACCTGTACCTGTGTGCCTATACCTGTACCTGTGTACCTATACCTGTACCTGTGTGCCTATACCTGTACCTGTGAACCTATACCTGTACCTGTGTGCCTATACCTGTACCTGTGTGCCTATACGTGTGTACCTATACCTGTACCTGTGTACCTATACCTGTGTGCCTATACCTGTACCTGTGTGCCTATACCTGTACCTGTGTGCCTATACCTGTACCTGTGGGCCTATACCCTACCTGTGTACCTGTACCTGCGTGCCTATACCTGTACCTGTGGGCCTATACCTGTACCTGTGGGCCTGTGCCTGTGTACCTGTACCTGCGTGCCTATACCTGTACCTGTGTGCCTATACCTGTACCTGTGTGCCTGTACCTGTGTGCCTATACCTGTACCTGTGAGCCTGTACCTGTGTACCTGTACCTGTGTACCTATACCTGTACCTGTGTGCCTATACCTGTACCTGTGTGCCTGTACCTGTACCTGTGTGCCTATACCTGTACCTGTGTGCCTGTACCTGTGTGCCAATACCTGTACCTGTGTACCTGTACCTGTGTGCCTGTACCTGTGTGCCTATACCTGCACCTGCACCTGTGTGCCTATACCTGCACCTGTACCTGTGTACCTATACCTGTACCTGTGTGCCTATACCTGTGTGCCTATACCTGCACCTGTGTACCTATACCTGTACCTGTGTGCCTGTACCTGTGTGCCTATACCTGTACGCCTATACCTGCACCTGTACCCGTGTGCCTGTACCTGTACCCGCGTACCTGTACCCGTGTGCCTGTACCTGTACCCGCGTACCTGTACCCGTGTGCCTGTACCTGTACCCGCGTACCTGTACCCGTGTGCCAATGCCTATACCTGTACCTTTCCCCGTTTTGCCTGTACCCGTGTACCTGTACCCGTGTCCCTATACCTGTACGCCTATACCTGTACCTGTGTGCCTATACCTGTACCTGTACCCGTGTGCCTGTACCTGTACCCGTGTGCCTGTACCTGTACCCGTGTGCCTATACCTGTACCCGTGTACCTATACCTGTACCCGTGCCTATACCTGTACCCGTGTGCCTGTACCTGTACCCGTGTGCCTGTACCTGTACCCGTGTGCCTGTACCTGTACCCGTGTTCCTATACCTGTGCCTATACCTGTACCCGTGTACCTATACCTGTACCCGTGTGCCTGTGCCTGTACCTGTACCCGTGTGCCTGTACCTGTACCCGTGTGCCTATACCTGTACCTGTACCCGTGTGCCTGTACCTGTACCCGTGTGCCTGTGCCTGTACCTGTGTGCCTGTACCTGTACCCGTGTGCCTGTACCTGTACCCGTGTGCCTATACCTGTATTTTCAGATCCAAAGAAGCCAAAAATACCCCGAGACGACACTGACAGCCAAGACGGGTGTATACGCAGAAAATCCCCCGTCCACATATGTCCCTGTCAACCGAGCGGGGGAATTAGAGGTAACATAATGACCTCATAACTACCCCGAGACGACCATCCAAACTGCTCATTAGCATACTGGGCTGAGGGGAAAAGGCAAGAGGGGAGACGCTCATGAGTATCCCCTCGACAACCTTCCCCTTATTCTCTTAATGTCTACTTCTCTTCACACAGTCTACCCCTTTAACCAGTCACCCTTATACAGGTACTTCTATTTCCCCTCCCTCGGGATTGTTTCTGCGGCCACTTCCCCATCCTCAGGACATACTTATGCTGCCACTTCCCCATCCTCAGGACATACTTCTGCTGTCACTTCCCCATCCTCAGGACATACTTATGCTGCCACTTCCCCATCCTCAGGACATACTTCTGCTGTCACTTCCCCAGGACATACTTATGCTGCCACTTCCCCATCCTCAGGACATACTTCTGCTGTCACTTCCCCATCCTCAGGACATACTTCTGCTGTCACTTCCCCATCCTCAGGACATACTTCTGCTGCCACTTCCCCATCCTCAGGACATACTTCTGCTGTCACTTCCCCTTCCCCAGGACATGCTTATGCTGCCACTTCCCCATCCTCAGGACATACTTCTGCTGTCACTTCCCCATCCTCAGGACATACTTATGCTGGCACTTCCCCTTCTGCAGGACCTACTTCCGCTATTACTTCCTTTGGACAAACTTCTGCTACGACTTCCTCAGGATACACTTCTGCTGCCACTTCCCCTCCCTCGGATACAAGTCACCATGAGTCCCGGAGCTGACACTGATATCCACCACTTCCGACAGCCAAGAAGCACTTCAGCCTAACCACGCGCTGGACGGTACTTGTCGCTCCCCTTATGGTGGTCCTGTGTCTGTCTCTCTTGTTTTTTATCATTAATCTGTTTGTCTGTCTGTGTATTGTTGACTAAGTGTGTGTGTGTGTGTGTGTGTGTGTGTGTGTGTGTTGTGTGTGAGTGTGTGTCTGTGTGTGTGTGTATGTGTGTGTGTGTGTGTGTGTGTGTGTGTGTGTGAGTGAGTGAGTGAGTGAGTGTGTGTGAGTGAGTGAGTGAGTGTGTGTGTGTGAGTGAGTGAGTGAGTGTGTGTGTGTCTGTGTGTGAGTGAGTGAGTGTGTGTGTGTCTGTGTGTGAGTGAGTGAGTGTGTGTGTGTCTGTGTGTGAGTGAGTGAGTGTGTGTCTGTGTGTGAGTGAGTGAGTGAGTGTGTGTGTGTGTGTGTGTGTGAGTGAGTGAGTGAAAGAGTGTGTGTCTGTGTGTGTGAGTGTGTGTGTTGTGTGTGTGTGTGTGTGTGTGTGGGTGTGTGTGTCTGTGTGTTGTGTGGGTGTGTGTGTCTGTGTGTTGTGTGTGAGTGTGTGTGTGTGTGTGTGTGTGTGTGTGTGTGTGTGTGAGTTAGTGAGTGTGTGTGTGTGTGTGTCTGTGTCTGTGTGTTGTGTGTGAGTGAGTGTGTGTCTGTGTGAGTGAGTGAGTGAGTGTGTGTGTGTGTGGTGTGTGTGTGTGTTGTGAGTGAGTAAGTGAGTGAGTGAGTGTGTGTGTGTGTGTGATATACTCTCTCTCTCCTTCTATAACCTCCCAAAGACATCATTTCCAAAACCCAGTACACTCATCATGTAGGATCCCGGACGCAGTAACAAGTTCCGCCTCACAATAAAAGTTTTCTCGTTGCCCTTACACTGGGGACTGGCAGTAACCCCTCCTCCGCGGCCCCTCCCCCTGGCCCTCCTACCCGGTCCCTCCACCCCCCCCCCCCCACCCCCGGCCCCATCCTACAATCCAGATTTCTCAGTCGTTTAACAGATACACAGAGAACTCTACGAGATGTAATAAAACTAAAACTACTCTTACGGAAGGGAGGTTTTTAGGGGTCCAGCATCTGACTGTTGAGCTATGAAGGCGATATGTACTGTTGTTTACATGTTTATTGTGTCCCGGCCCCCGCTTAGCTGAAGGGTCCTAGGAGTGTTGTGTCCGTCTGTCTGTACGTTCATCTTGTTCCTCCCTGTGTATGTCCGTCACTCCATTCCTCTGTATGTCTGCCCGTCCATGCACCCCTCAATGAGTCCATCTGTTGCTCTGTCTGGTCATATGTTCCTCTGCACGTTCGTGTGTCAGAGTTGTGAACGCGACGCCACGAGAACGAACTGAACTATGGTCTCCATCTCTGGCACAAAGCTGCCTGATCTGGGGCTCTCAGACGAGGCCAATAAGCAATATTTTTCCCTCCTGATGTAGAGGAATTGTGACTTCTATGTCGTCTTGGGTCACCAGTTGTGGCTGGGGGGGGGGGGGGGGTAGATGGACGGGTTCTTATTGTGCGAGTTATATTAATCTAAGAAAATTATTATTTTTCCATGATAACTTCATATAAGTTACATTTGTATCTATGATTAATGTAAAGTATTTCTTCAACATGACTTAGTGAATGATAAACAAACTGACAGTTGGCTTATTTTTTCTCCTTTATCTCTTGCGTAAACCCCACGAGGAAGATAATTTTCTTTGCCAGGGAAATGGAATTTTATGCAATTTATAATCTCGGTAAGCCTAACTGTCTTGTATACAACAAATGAAAATTTTTTTTATTATATTTAACTCTACACAACCGAACTTGCCGCTGTTTCTATATTCTACAAGACGGTCATAGTTTGTTTTACGTATCATCCTCTCTTTATCCTATCACTGTTTACTACTTCATTTTCTATCGAAAAAATACAAAGTTGTTTCAAACATAAGGGAATTACTGATGGCAGAGACACATACTGTAGTTGTCACACACAACAACTGCCTGGAATATAACCACGTATGTGGTTCCCGGGACTCTTTATCACACCCTGCACCATGACCTATGAACACCCTCTCCTGGCGACCACCTGGTTCTTACAACCCGCACCCTGGTACATCCTCCACTACCCCAGGCCAAGACACATAACCCTTACTTTAGAACCATTACCTGTTGCTGTCTCTGGCCAAACACCGTACCTGCAAAACACAAAAAAATATCACTATTAGCTGAAGGAAAAAATAATATTTATAGGGAATTAATTGTTACTCGTACATTTCAACGTTACTCTTAATAAGTTTACAAGAGCAGGTGAGATACTGTGACAAACTGCAATTTATTTTCCTAATGCAATATTTTATCCGCGACATCCACCGCATCTGATGGTGAGGAAGCACTTTCTTAACACACCATTATTGAACTTATAATGTATACATAAACTACATGTTAAGTGCTACCTAAAAAAAAATCTTGTATCACTGATTCTAATTATCTCGTAGAGTTGTACACAAACAATAAAGTGCTTAAGTGAGTGCGTAAGTAGCAAGCAGTATAAGTAAATAAGTGTATTCGTACATAAATATGCCCGTAAATAAATAAATAAATAAATAAATAAATAAGTAATAAAAGTAATTAAGTTAATATCTAGCTAATATATTAGAAACTCGACATAATTCAGTAAATTGCGTGCGCACCGTGTTTGGAGGCCACATTTACCTTGCCTCGGGAAAATTGGCTGGCAGGGAGCATATTGTCCGGCGGGAACATTTTAAGCGATATGTTCAATTTCCTTCCAAAGGTGATTAAAGTTATTTTTGTTGGAAAACTCAAGTTTTAATTCAACTCTTATGTTCCTGTCATAAGCCTTCCGCAAAAGTGCAGTGCAGTGGTTTTTACCGGGGAAAAATTGAGTGTGCACAATTTTAAAGAAAGAAAGAAAGAAATGCAAAAGAAAGAAAAAGATTTAACGAGAACAACAACAACAACAACAACATAAAGAGCAAGGAAGGAGGAACAAGAAATAGCGGAGGAGGAGACCGCTAATCTCCCCGTCGGGCCACACCAGTTCCAAAGAAGAACCGACGGAATAGCCTCATTATCCACTTCTTCAGTGGTTTTGTTGAGACACACACTCACCTACAAAGATCACAGTTAGAAAATTACGACTGTTTGAGTCCTCGATTTGACAGCATACTATGGACGGATTGATACACGAACAGACACACGGACGGACTAATACACGGAGAGACAAACGGACGGACTGATACATCGACAGACGAACAGACGATCTGATAGGAAACACAGACAGATACACGAACAGACTGATAAACTAATATAGACAGGAACGGACTGATCAACCAACAGACCCACGGACGGACAAATAAACCAACAGACTCGAGGATGGACTAATAAACCAACAGACTCGAGGACAGACTAATAAACCAACAGACTCGAGGACGGACTAATAAACCAACAGACTGGAGGATGGACTAATAAACCAACAGACTGGAGGACAGACTAATAAACCAACAGACCCACGGACGGACAAATAAACCAACAGACTCGAGGACGGACTAATAAACCAACAGACTCGAGGACAGACTAATAAACCAACAGACTCGAGGACGGACTAATAAACCAACAGACTGGAGGACGGACTAATAAACCAACAGTCTGGAGGACGGACTAATAAACCAACAGACTCGAGGACAGACTAATAAACCAACAGACTCGAGGACGGACTAATAAACCAACAGACTCGAGGACAGACTAATAAACCAACAGACTGGAGGACGGACTAATAAACCAACAGACTGGAGGACGGACTAATGAACCAACAGACTGGAGGACGGACTAATAAACCAACAGACTGGAGGACGGACTAACAAACCAACAGACTGGAGGACGGACTAATAAACCAACAGACTGGAGGACGGACTAATAAACCAACAGACTGGAGGACGGACTAATAAACCAACAGACTGGAGGACGGACTAATAAACCAACAGACTGGAGGACAGACTAATAAACCAACAGACCCACGGACGGACTAATAAACCAACAGACTGGAGGACGGACTAATAAACCAACAGACTGGAGGACGGACTAATAAACCAACAGACTGGAGGACGGACTAATAAACCAACAGACTGGAGGACGGACTAATAAACCAACAGACTGGAGGATGGACTAATAAACCAACAGACTCGAGGACGGACTAATAAACCAACAGACTCGAGGACGGACTAATAAACCAACAGACTGGAGGACGGACTAATAAACCAACAGACTGGAGGACGGACTAATAAACCAACAGACTCGAGGACGGACTAATAAACCAACAGACTGGAGGACGGACTAATAAACCAACAGACTCGAGGACGGACTAATAAACCAACAGACTGGAGGACGGACTAATAAACCAACAGACTGGAGGACGGTCTAATATACCAACAGACTGGAGGACGGACTAATAAACCAACAGACTGGAGGACGGACTAATAAACCAACAGACTGGAGGACGGACTAACAAACCAACAGACTGGAGGACGGACTAATAAACCAACAGACTGGAGGACGGACTAATAAACCAACAGACTGGAGGACGGACTAATAAACCAACAGACTGGAGGACGGACTAATAAACCAACAGACTGGAGGACGGACTAATAAACCAACAGACTGGAGGACGGACTAATAAACCAACAGACTGGAGGACGGACTAATAAACCAACAGACACACACAAACATACAGTATAGTCGAACAGTCTACTACGGACCTAAAATAATCACTCCTATTGTTCTCTCTCCAGACGGCAGTAAACACAAATAAATTCAATTACTTTAAAACATTCCCATATATCAACACACAAATTCGAATGTACAGTTGCCGACATAAATCCCGGGACACGTGACAGTATCTGATGTGTGAGTACTTGAAGAACATTAGGTGATGGAGAATGGAAACTTGACGTATTTTCTCGAATTTGTCTCTGTATTAAGAAGTGTTATTTTCAATCTGTAGTTCCGATATACAATGTAATGAAAAGCAGATATTACCAACTGTTTGGGGAATTTTGTCCACAAATGTACATCATAAAATAGAACATAGGTTAACACGATCACCCTTACAGCACTAATATGTTTTATATATATATATATATATATAATATATATATATATATATATATATATATATATATATATATATATATATATATATATATATATATAACCGGTCGGAATTTACTGGACTTTAATTTCTCACTTGACTTGGGGTTTATTTAAAATTAATAGATGGTAATGGCAGTGGAAGCGCCCCTTTGAGAAAAAATCCCGAACCAGCACAAGAACACTTAAAACTACTAAACAAAATAAATTGTCCGTGACCCGTGGAAGGATAGCATCTGTAACTGGGATGAATGAGACACACTGTTACATTTAGACACTTATATTCCCTCCAACACTACAAACACAATCCAATAATGGTACACCAATATGCGCACCTCTTAACTTGAACTTAAAACACTACTCTGGGGAATAAAAGTTATACATGATATAAAAATTATTAGAACCTCAGGCAACAATAAATTTGAAGTATTAAGAACTGTTCCGTGCACACATGAAACAGGCCTTAAAGGCTTTCACACAATAATATCAGTCACTTAGGTACCAAAAAAAGAAATTAACTACTCTACAATGAATAAGCCTTAAGGGCACTCAACAAAATTATATGTCACTGAGGAATGGTAATAAAAATGAGAAATTAAATACTCTACAATGAATAGGCCTTAAGGGCACTCAACAAAATTATATCAGTCACTGAGGAAATGGTAATAAAACATGAAATTAAATACTCTACAATGAATAGGCCTTAAGGGCACTCAACAAAATTATATCAGTCACTAAGGAAATGGTAATAAAATATGAAATTAAATACTCTACAATGAATAGGCCTTAAGGGCACTCAACAAAATTATAGCACCCCAACAGATGCACACTTCCTAACCTAACCTAACCACTACTCTGGGGAACAAGGTTATACCTGAGATCAGAATTATGAAGAACAATCAGAGGCATTAAAAGAATCAAATCACAGTATCACTCTGGTTCCACTTGATGGCACAAACATTCAAAACAATATTATCAAAATTATCTAGAAACTATTAAATTACACCCGTAATAAGGGAGGGAAAATGTTCCTCCAGGTATCTCCTAGAGACCTAGACTCACGGTCTCAGTGTGTGACCATTAGTCTACTCAGATAGCCTCAGTGTACTCCCAGTGCGTCCATAAAGCGGACGGGAGTGAGCCAATCAGACCTTGTACAGTTGAGAGAAGCTTTAGCGTCCCGTGTCGTTTAGTTGTCGGGAGCACTCGTTCACTCAAGAGATCCTTTGCTACCCCGCTAAACAGTGACAGGCCTACTTTGATCGGTCCAATGGCGACAATCGCCACCCTCAATCCTCAACGGCAGTCTCAAACGGCAGTCAATCTCAGGTCAACTCCAGTCAACTTCAGTCAAGTGGGTTCTCACGGAAACCCTGAAATGAACTCACTGTTAGCTCTAGTTTACTTTATCACTGCCCTATCTAACCCTGTCTGAGATCGAATGAGACTTACTTGTTATACTGCAATATTTCAGCACAGGTGACTAGGCCACGTGACTATTTCTGGGACAGACGCGCAGGGACGTCTTGTTCGTGTGAGTGCTATCCGGGACTGAGAGAGAGCCCGCTTCGTGTCCTCTCAAGGCGTTAGCTTAGGCCTACGTGACCTATTTTCCGCCTAACTAATAACTCCTTGGGACACCCTTTAACATTATTCAGACTGCTAAACGATCTATAATAATTTCAAATTCAATAATAGTCCCTTAACTTCATGAATCGCATCATTATTAATCCGGTAAATTACATTTAATATCATATAGGCCTAGTTCCGCAATCTCCCACTATGTGCGGGGAGCGCTCTCTTCCCTCAGACGACCTTGAACGCTCAGTACCGCTAATGGCGGGGCATTCGAAATTACTCTGAAATTTCTGAATATTACAATCGACCCCCCTAAAAAAAGACAGCACTGTCCTCATGTGCTGAGAAGACCATTCATACGACCCCCCTAAAATTTGTTCTAAGAAACTGCATCTTACCCCTTTTGCTAAACGCAGCATTCCCGTCTTCTCTTCTCTCCTGCTAACACTCGACCCCCCTAAAAGAAAAACAGCACTGCCCTCATGTGCTGAGAGAACAACTTAGACCCCACCTTCAACTCTGTACTATTCCACTCACAGCTAACAACTCCATTTCTTCCCCATTTCTTCCTAGCCCAACTCATAACCAACCAGAACATCACGCTCCCCTTTTGCCTGGCCCTTAACTAGAGAACCAATGTCAAAATTAATACCAGCCCAAACAAACATGCTCTCCTTTGCCTGGCCCTTGAACTAAGAGGAACCAGTGTCCAAACAATACTCAGTCCAAAACAAACATGCTCTCCTTTGCCTGGCCCTTGAGCTAAGAGGAACCAGTGTCAAAAAAATACTCAGTCCACGTCTCCGAACCTCATGCCGGCAGACCAACCCTCTGACAATGTACCAGTCCATATTAGTGAGGCCCTGGACATTACAACCGTACTCTCAATCCCGCTCATGACAGCAACTCAATCCCGCTCATGACAGCAACCACTACTCAACGCACATCTCTGACCTAACCATCTTTCCCATCCCCTCTGCCCTACTCACGACTCCTCCAACTCACCCTCGACAACCTGCCTTTTCTCATTACCATGCACCCTAAACTGTAATCGGTCGGCTTCGTCTTGTCTCTCAGCTGGAGGGCTCGATCAACCTCTCTGAACTACTTACGTACCCCTATATTTCCCACTTGGACCTCACTCTTCCTTGACTGCTGAACGTGTGCCTGACATTCACCCCTTGTTTCCTCCCTGAACCGTTGAATGTGTGCCTGAGACTCCCACTTGAACCTGTTTACCTGTGCTTGATAATCCCTCTTTAGGTCTCGGAACTCCTCTCTCAGCTGTACCAAGGTCCCGCGGTCGTCTCTCTTCCTCCTCATACACATCTCTACTGTCAAGCCTAACCAACTCAGTCCGGGCACAAGGATGAGCATCAGTGCGAGTTCAATCCCTACCAGTACTAACCAACACATGATGGCGTTCATTATCCCAACCACAGAACTATCAGTCACGAAATAAAATTAACTACGCTCTGCTACCATTTGTAACCGGTCGGAATTTACTGGACTTTAATTTCTCACTTGACTTGGGGTTTATTTAAAATTAATAGATGGTAATGGCAGTGGAAGCGCCCCTTTGAGAAAAAATCCCGAACCAGCACAAGAACACTTAAAACTACTAAACAAAATAAATTGTCCGTGACCCGTGGAAGGATAGCATCTGTGACTGGGATGAATGAGACACACTGTTACATTTAGACACTTATATTCCCTCCAACACTACAAACACAATCCAATAATGGTACACCAATATGCGCACCTCTTAACTTGAACTTAAAACACTACTCTGGGGAATAAAAGTTATACATGATATAAAAATTATTAGAACCTCAGGCAACAATAAATTTGAAGTATTAAGAACTGTTCCGTGCACACATGAAACAGGCCTTAAAGGCTTTCACACAATAATATCAGTCACTTAGGTACCAAAAAAAGAAATTAACTACTCTACAATGAATAGGCCTTAAGGGCACTCAACAAAATTATATGTCACTGAGGAATGGTAATAAAAATGAGAAATTAAATACTCTACAATGAATAGGCCTTAAGGGCACTCAACAAAATTATATCAGTCACTGAGGAAATGGTAATAAAACATGAAATTAAATACTCTACAATGATTAGGCCTTAAGGGCACTCAACAAAATTATATCAGTCACTAAGGAAATGGTAATAAAATATGAAATTAAATACTCTACAATGAATAGGCCTTAAGGGCACTCA
Source organism: Homarus gammarus (assembly GCA_958450375.1). Classification (NCBI taxonomy): domain Eukaryota; kingdom Metazoa; phylum Arthropoda; class Malacostraca; order Decapoda; family Nephropidae; genus Homarus; species Homarus gammarus. The sequence goes on along the minus strand of CAUDMG010003082.1, from coordinate 61,686 downwards.
ACAAAATTATAGCACCCCAACAGATGCACACTTCCTAACCTAACCTAACCACTACTCTGGGGAACAAGGTTATACCTGAGATCAGAATTATGAAGAACAATCAGAGGCATTAAAAGAATCAAATCACAGTATCACTCTGGTTCCACTTGATGGCACAAACATTCAAAACAATATTATCAAAATTATCTAGAAACTATTAAACTACACCCGTAATAAAGGAGGGAAAATGTTCCTCCTGGTATCTCCTAGAGACCTAGACTCACGGTCTCAGTGTGTGACCATTAGTCTACTCAGATAGCCTCAGTGTACTCCCAGTGCGTCCATAAAGCGGACGGGAGTGAGCCAATCAGACCTTGTACAGTTGAGAGAAGCTTTAGCGTCCCGTGTCGTTTAGTTGTCGGGAGCACTCGTTCACTCAAGAGATCCTTTGCTACCCCGCTAAACAGTGACAGGCCTACTTTGATCGGTCCAATGGCGACAATCGCCACCCTCAATCCTCAACGGCAGTCTCAAACGGCAGTCAATCTCAGGTCAACTCCAGTCAACTTCAGTCAAGTGGGTTCTCACGGAAACCCTGAAATGAACTCACTGTTAGCTCTAGTTTACTTTATCACTGCCCTATCTAACCCTGTCTGAGATCGAATGAGACTTACTTGTTATACTGCAATATTTCAGCACAGGTGACTAGGCCACGTGACTATTTCTGGGACAGACGCGCAGGGACGTCTTGTTCGTGTGAGTGCTATCCGGGACTGAGAGAGAGCCCGCTTCGTGTCCTCTCAAGGCGTTAGCTTAGGCCTACGTGACCTATTTTCCGCCTAACTAATAACTCCTTGGGACACCCTTTAACATTATTCAGACTGCTAAACGATCTATAATAATTTCAAATTCAATAATAGTCCCTTAACTTCATGAATCGCATCATTATTAATCCGGTAAATTACATTTAATATCATATAGGCCTAGTTCCGCAATCTCCCACTATGTGCGGGGAGCGCTCTCTTCCCTCAGACGACCTTGAACGCTCAGTACCGCTAATGGCGGGGCATTCGAAATTACTCTGAAATTTCTGAATATTATATATATATATATAAATATATATATATATATATATATATATATATATATATATATATATATATATATATATATATATATATATATACACACACCTGGTGTTAGTGACATACTAAATTAATACACATTACCTATTCAATTATGTCAATGCGGCATATTATTGGTATTTAGTGTAACATGGTGGACCCTATCACGTTAATATAGAGCCGGTATTAACAATAGACTAGTTTAATACCCCAGTTTCTGAACTAATCTTCCTCGGTGCTCCCTCATTCCTCTCTCTTACCAACACGTTCTTCGTTTTCTTCTATTTCTTCTTCTTTTCTACTTATTTTCTTCTTTGTCTGTTCTTATTACAATTTATTCTTCCTCCTACGCCACCACCTTCTTTCCCATTTCCTTCTTCACCTCCTCCTCCTTCTCCACTTCCGCCACCCTGGATCAGACACCACCACACTTGACACAACATCAGCACCACCACCACCACAATTAACACATCACCATACCTAACATACTACACACAATACTACCAACACCACACACAACACCACTACCACACCATCACCACACCTAACACATCACACCTAACACACCACACCACCACCATCACCACACCTAACACACCACACCACCACCACACCTAACAACACCACCTCCACAACTAAGACAAACCTGCAGACCAACGCCTCAGCCATACCTGTGGTTTAACCGACACTTGAAGTCTGCTCGAGTTAACAACAGAAATATGGCAACAACAACAACATAACACTGACAGGAAGACTTTCTTAACCGAGTGACTAGACAAACAAGGTACCTACGTGGTAAACAAGATCCGAATATATACACTGAACATTAAAACAAACAAGGTAAACAGTATTAGTCAAAGCAAGAGAAACTAGTAAGAAATAAACAACATATGCAAACAATTTCGACAAAATGTTATAACAGCACAAGAAAAAAGTTAAACAAAGTACAAAATAAATTACTAGATAAAAATAGTAATAATAAAACAAGGTGTAAGGCAAACAAGACACACGTTAACAGGAAAATAAAACCACATATACAAGACAGGATGTAAACAAAAAGCGCATCAAACAGAGCAGGAGATCAAATGTGAGCTATACAGGATATGAAGCAATAACTGAAAATGGAAATAAAGTGAACAAGACAAAAGACAAATTACGAGTTAAACAAGAAACTCGTCAAACAAAGGCTGGGACAAAACAAAAAAACGACTGAAACAATACCTGAGATAAATAAGACACGAAGTAAACAATGGCTGGGACAACCAAAACCTGAGTGAGGCTGTGGAGGCGGGCCGGGGAGGCAGGTGGTGGTGGTGGTGGTTCAGGTGTTATTAAGGTACGACGTAAATTGTCCCGTGAAGGATGTAAGATGAATTACGACTTCAGTACCACATCCTCCCCCACGGCGGCCTCCACCGTCACCCTGCAGTCCATCATGCACCTCATGCTGCTGCACCTACAGGATCACCTCCCCCATAGTCCACCATCACCACCTGCTGCCACTGCACCTACAGGATCACCTCCCCCACAGTCCACTACCACCACCTGCTGCCACTGCACCTACAGGATCAACTCCCCCACAGTCCACTACCACCACCGGCTGCTGCTGCTATTGTTGCTGCTACAGCTGCTGCTGCTGCTATTGTTGCTGATGCGGCTACTGCTGTACCTACAGGATCACCTCCCCCACAGTCCACCATCACCACCTGCTGGCACTGCACCAACAGGATCAACTCCCCCACAGCCCACCATCACCACCTGCTGCCACTGCACCTAAAGGATCACCTCCCCCACAGTCCACCATCACCACCTGCTGCCACTGCACCTACAGGATCAACTCCCCACAGTCCACCCGCCACCACCTGCCATTGCTGCTGCACCTACAGAATCAACTGCCCCACAATCCACTACCACCACCTGCTGCTGCTGCTTATGTTGTTGTTGTTGTTGCTGTTGGTGGTGGTGCAGCTGCTGCACCTACAGGATCAACTCCACCACAGTCCACCTCCACCACCTACTGTTACTGCTGCTGCACGTACAGGATCAACTGCCCCACAGTACACTACCACCACCTGCTGCTGCTGCTGCTGCACTTACAGGATCAACTCCCCCACAGTCCACCATCACCACCTGCTGCCATTGCAAATACAGGATCAACTCCCCCACAGCCCACTACCAGCACCTGCTACTGCTGCTCCCGCTGCACCTACAAGATCAACTCCCCCACAGTCAACAACCACCTGTTGCTGATGCTGCAGCTACAGGATCAACTCCCCCCACAGGCCACCACCACCACCTGCTTCTGCACCTACAGGATCAACTCCCCCACAGTCCGCCGCCACCACCACCTGCTGCTGCTGCTGCTGCACCTACAGGATCAACTCCCGCAAAGTCCACTACCACCACCTGCTGCTGTTGCTGCACCTACAGGATCAACTCCCCCACAGTCCACTACCATCACCTGCTGCTGCTGCAACTTAGGGATCAACTACCCCATAGTCCACTACCACCACCTGCTGCTGCTGCTTATGTTGTTGTTGCTTTCAGCTGCTGCACCTTCAGGATCAACTTCACCACACTCCACCACCACCTGCTGCTGCTGCTGCTGCACCTACAGGAACAACTCCCCCACAGTCCACCACCACCTGCTGTTGCTGCTGCACCTACAGGATCAACTCTCCCACAGTCCACCACCACCTGCTGCTGCTGCTGCACCTACAGGATCAACTCCCCCACAGTCCACCACCACCACCTGCTGCTGCTGCTGCACCTACAGGATCAACTCCCCCACAGTCCACCACCACCTGCTGCTGCTGCTGCACCTACAGGATCAACTCCCCCACAGTACACTACCACCACCTGCTGCTGCTGCACCTACAGGATCAACTCCCCCACAGTCCACCACCACCTGCTGCTGCTGCTGCACCTACAGGATCAACTCCCCCACAGTACACTACCACCACCTGCTGCTGCTGCTGCACCTACAGGATCAACTCCCCAACAGTACCCTACCACCACCTGCTGCTGCGCTTGTTGTTGTTGCTACTGCTGCTGCACCTACAGGATCAACTCACCCACAGTCCACTACCACCACCTGCTGCTGCTGCTGCTGCTGTTGTTGCTGCTGTTGTTGTTGTTGCAGCACCTACAGGATCAACTCCCCCACAGTCCACCACCACCTGGTGCTGCACCTACAGGATCAACTCCCCCCCAATCCACCACCACCACCACCTGCTGCTGCTGCAGTTACAGGATTAACTCCCCAACAGTTCACCATCACCACCTGCTGCTGCTGCACCTACAGGATCAACTCCCCCAAAGCCCAATACCACCACTTGCTGCTGCTGCTGCTGTTGTTGTTGATGCTGCTGCTGCTGCTGCTGCTGATGATGATGATGTTGCTGCTGCTGCTGCACCTACAGGATCAACTCCCCCACAGTCAACCACCACCACCTGTTGCTGATGCTGCAGCTACAGGATCACCTCCCCCACAGTCCACCAATACCACCTGCTGCTGCCACTGTGCCTACAGGATCACCTCCCTCACCAGTCCACCATCACCACCTGCTGTTGCTTCACCTACAGGATCAACTCCCCCACAGTCCACCACCATCACCTGCTGTTGCACCTACAGGATCACCTCCCCCACAGTCCACCACCAGCACCTGCTGCTGCTGCTACTGCTGCTCCTACAGGATCAACTCCCCCACAGTCCACCACCACTACCTGCTGCACCTAGAGGATCAACTCCCGCCAGAGTCCACCACAACCACCACCTTCCGCTGCTCCACTTACAGGATCACCTCCCCAACAGTCCACCATCACCACCTGGCGCCATTGCACCTACAGGATCAACTCCCCCACAGTCCACTACCACCATCACCTGCGGCTGCTGCTGCTGCTGCTGCTGCTGCTATTGTTGCTGTTGCTGCTGCACCTAAGGCATCAACTTTCCCACAGTCCACCACCACTTTGCAGCTGCACCTACAGGATCAACTACCCCACAGTCCACCACCCCCTGTTGCTGCACCTACAGGATTTACCTCCCCCACAGTCCACCACCACCACCTGCTGCTGCACCTACAGGATCAACTCCCCCACAGGCCGCCGATGCCACCACCTGCTGCTGCTGCTGCTGCTGCTGTTGTTGCAGCTGCTGTTGTTGTTGTTGTTGCTACTGCTGCACCTACAGGATCAACTCCCCCAAAGTCCACTACTACTACCTGCTGCTGCGGCTGCACCTACAGGATCAAATCCCCCACAGTCCACTACCATCACTTGCTGCTGCTGCATATACAGGATCAACTCCCCCACAGTCTATCACCACCACCTTCTGCTGCTGCTGCTTATGTTGTTGTTGTTGTTGTTGTTGTTGTTATTGTTGTTGTTGCTGCTGCTGCTGCACCTACAGGATCAACTCCACCACAGTCCACCAACACCTGCTGCTGCTGCACCTACAGGATCACCTCCCCAACAGTCCACCAGCACCACCTGCCGCCTTTGCACCTACAGGATCAACTCCCCCACAGTCCACTACCACCATCACCTTGCTGCTGCTGCTGCTGCTGCTGCTATTGTTGCTGTTGCTGCTGCACCTAAGGCATCAACTTTCCCACAATCCACCACCACTCTGCAGCTGCACCTACAGGATCAACTACCCCACAGTCCACCACCCCCTGCTGCTGCACCTACAGGATTACCTCCCCCACAGTCCACCACCACCACCTGCTGCTACACCTACAGGATCAACTCCCCCACAGGCCGCCGCCACCAACACCTGCTGCTGCTGGTGTTGTTGCTGCTGCTGCTGCTGCTGCTGCTGCTGCTGTTGTTGTTGTTGTTGTTGTTATTGTTGTTGTTGTTGTTGCTGCTGCACCTATAGGATCAACTCTCCCACAGTCCACTACCATCACCTGCTGCTGCTGCTGGTGCTTATGTTGTTGTTGTTGTTGTTGTTGTTGTTGTTGTTGCTGCTGCTGCACCTACAGGGTCAACTCCCCCACAGTCCACCACCACCATCCTGCTGTTGCTGCTGCACCTACAGGATCACCTCCCCCACAGTCCACTACCACCACCTGCAGCTGCGGCAGTACCTACAAGATCACCTCCCCCACAGTCCACCATCACCACCTGCTGCCATTGCAAATACAGGATCAACTCCCCCACAGCCCACTACCAGCACCTGCTACTGCTGCTCCTGCTGCACCTACAGGATCAACTCCACCACAGTCAACCACAACCACCTGTTGCTGATGCTGCAGCTAAAGGATCAACTCCCACCACAGGCCACCACCACCACCTGCTTCTGCACCTACAGGATCAACTCCCCCACAGGCCGCCGCCACCACCACCTGCTGCTGCTGCTGCTGCTGCACCTACAGGAACAACTCCACCAAATCCACTACCACCACCTGCTGTTGCTGCTGCACCTACAGGATCAACTCCCCCACAGTCCACCACCACCATCCTGCTGTTGCTGCTGCACCTACAGGATCACCTCCCCTACAGTCCACTACCACCACCTGCAGCTGCGGCAGTACCTACAAGATCACCTCCCCCACAGTCCACCATCACCACCTGCTGCCATTGCAAATACAGGATCAACTCCCCCACAGCCAACTACCAGCACCTGCTACTGCTGCTCCTGCTGCACCTACAGGATCAACTCCACCACAGTCAACCACAACCACCTGTTGCTGATGCTGCAGCTAAAGGATCAACTCCCCCACAGGCCGCCGCCGCCACCACCTGCTGCTGTTGCTGCTGCTGCACCTACAGGATCAACTCCCCCAAAGGACATTACCACCACCTGCTCCTGCACCTACAGGATCAACTACCCCACAGTCCACCATCACCACCTCCTGCTGCTGCTGCACCTACAGGATCACCTCCCCCATAGTCCACCATCACCACCTGCTGCTGCTGCACCTACAGGATCACCTCCACCACAGTCCACCAACACCACCTGCTGTTGCTGCTGCACCTACAGGATCAACTCCCCCAGAGTCCACCATCACCACCTGCTGCTGCTGCTTCACCTACAGGATCAACTCCCCCACAGTCCATCATCACTACCTGCTGCTGCTGCACCTACAGGATCACCTCCCCCTAGTCCACCACCACCACCTGCAGTTGCTGCTGCACCTACAGGATCAACTCCCCCACAGTCCACCATCACCACCTGCTCCTGCTGCACCTACAGGATCAACTCCCCCACAGTCCACTACCACCATCACCTGTTGCTCCTGCTGTTGTTGCTGCTGCACCTAAGGAATCAACTCCCCCACAGTCCACCACCACTCTTCAGCTACACCTACAGGATCAACTACCCCAAAGTCCACCACCATCTGCTGCTGCTGCACCTACAGGATCAACTCCGCCACAGTCCACCACCACCATCCTGCTGTTCCTGCTGCACCTACAGGATCACCTCCCCCACAGTCCACTACCACCACCTGCAACTGCGGCTGTACCTACAAGATCACCTCCCCCACAGTCCACCATCACCACCTGCTGCCATTGCAAATACAGGATCAACTCCCCCACAGTCCACTACCACCACCTGCAACTGCGGCTGTACCTACAGGATCAACTCACCCACAGTCCACTACCACCACCTACTGCTGCTGCACATACAAGATCACCTCCCCCACAGTTCACCACCACCTGCTGCTGCGGCTGTACCTACAAGATCACCTCCCCCACAGTCCACCATCACCACCTCCTGCCATTGCAAATACAGGGTCAACTCACCCACAGTCCACTACCACCACCTACTGCTGCTGCACATACAAGATCACCACCCCCACAGTCCACCACCACCTGCTGCTGCGGCTGTACCTACAAGATCACCTCCCCCACAGTCCACCATCACCACCTGCTGCCATTGCAAATACAGGATCAACTCCCCCACAGCCCACTACCAGCACCTGCTACTGCTGCTCCTGCTGCACCTACAGGATCAACTCCACGACATTCAACCACAACCACCTGTTGCTCATGCTGCAGCTACAGGATCAACTCCCCCCACAGGCCACCACCACCACCTGCTGCTGCTGCTGCTGCTGTTGCTGCTGCTGCTGTTGTTGCTGCTGCACCTACAGGATCAACTCCCCCAAAGTCCACTACCACCACCTGCTCCTGCTGCTGCACCTACAGGATCAACTACCCCACAGTCCACTACCACCACATGCTACTGCTGCTTATGGTGTTTTTGCTTTCAACTGCTGCACCTACAGGATCAACTCCCCCACAGTCCACCGTCACCACCTGCTGCTGCTGCACCTACAGGATCAACTCCCCCACAGTCCACTACCACCACCTGCCGCTGCTGCTGCTGCACCTACAGCATCAACTCCCCCACAGTCAACCACCACCACCTGTTGCTAATGCTGCAGCTACAGGATCAACTCCCCCACAGTCTACTACCACCACCTGCTGTTGCACCTACAGGATCAACTCCCCCACAGGCCGCCGCCACCACCACCTGCTGCTGCTGCTGCACCTACAGGAACAACTCCACCAAATCCACTACCACCACCTGCTGTTGCTGCTGCACCTACAGGATCAACTCCCCCACAGTCCACCACCACCATCCTGCTGTTGCTGCTGCACATACAGTATCACCTCCCCTACAGTCCACTACCACCACCTGCAGCTGCGGCAGTACCTACAAGATCACCTCCCCCACAGTCCACCATCACCACCTGCTGCCATTGCAAATACAGGATCAACTCCCCCACAGCCCACTACCAGCACCTGCTACTGCTGCTCCTGCTGCACCTACAGGATCAACTCCACCACAGTCAACCACAACCACCTGTTGCTGATGCTGCAGCTAAAGGATCAACTCCCCCCACAGGCCACCACCACCACCTGCTTCTGCACCTACAGGATCAACTCCCCCACAGGCCGCCGCCGCCACCACCTGCTGCTGCTGCTGCTGCTGCACCTACAGGATCTACTCCCCCAAAGGACATTACCACCACCTGCTCCTGCACCTACAGGATCAACTACCCCACAGTCCACCATCACCACCTCCTGCTGCTGCTGCACCTACAGGATCAACTCCCCCACAGTCCACCATCACCACCTGCTGCTGCTGCACCTACAGGATCACCTCCACCACAGTCCACCACCACCACCTGCTGTTGCTGCTGCACCTACAGGATCAACTCCCCCAGAGTCCATCATCACCACCTGCTGCTGCTGCTGCACCTACAGGATCAACTACCCCACAGTCCACCATCACTACCTGCTGCTGCTGCACCTACAGGATCACCTCCCCCTAGTCCACCACCACCACCTGCTGTTGCTGCTGCACCTACAGGATCAACTCCCCCACAGTCCACCACCAACTGCTGCTGCTGCACCTACAGGATCAACTCCGCCACAGTCCACCACCACCATCCTGCTGTTCCTGCTGCACCTACAGGATCACCTCCCCCACAGTCCACTACCACCACCTGCAACTGCGGCTGTACCTACAAGATCACCTCCCCCACAGTCCACCATCACCACCTGCTGCCATTGCAAATACAGGATCAACTCCCCCACAGTCCACTACTACCACCTGCAACTGCGGCTGTACCTACAGGATCAACTCACCCACAGTCCACTACCACCACCTACTGCTGCTGCACATAAAAGATCACCTCCCCCACAGTTCACCACCACCTGCTGCTGCGGCTGTACCTACAAGATCACCTCCCCCACAGTCCACCATCACCACCTGCTGCCATTGCAAATACAGGATCAACTCACCCACAGTCCACTACCAGCACCTGCTACTGCTGCTCCTGCTGCACCTACAGGATCAACTCCACGACATTCACCCACAACCACCTGTTGCTCATGCTGCAGCTACAGGATCAACTCCCCCCACAGGCCACCACCACCACCTGCTGCTGCTGCTGCTGCTGCTGCTGCTGCTGCTGTTGTTGCTGCTGCACCTACAGGATCAACTCCCCCAAAGTCCACTACCACCACCTGCTCCTGCTGCTGCACCTACAGGATCAACTACCCCACAGTCCACTACCACCACCTGCTGCTGCTGGTTATGGTGTTTTTGCTTTCAGCTGCTGCACCTACAGGATCAACTCCCCCACAGTCCACCGTCACCACCTGCTGCTGCTGCACCTACAGGATCAACTCCCCCACAGTCCACTACCACCACCTGCCGCTGCTGCTGCTGCACCTACAGCATCAACTCCCCCACAGTCAACCACCACCACCACCTGCTGCTGCTGCTGCTGCTGCACCTACAGGATCAACTCCCCCACAGTCAACCACCACCACCACCTGTTGCTAATGCTGCAGCTACAGGATCAACTCCCCCACAGTCCACTACCACCACCTGCCGCTGCTGTTGCTGCACCTACAGCATCAACTCCCCCACAGACCACCACCACCACCTGCTGCTGCACCTACAGCATCAACTCCCCCACAGTCCACTACCATCACCTGCTGCTGCACCTACAGAATCAACTCCCCCACATTCCACTACCACCACCTGCTGCTGCACCTACAGGATCAACTCCCCCACAGTCCACTACCACCACCTGCCGCTGCTGTTGCTGCACCTACAGCATCAACTCCCCCACAGTTAACCACCACCACCTGTTGCTAATGCTGCAGCTACAGGATCAACTCTCCCACAGGCCGCCGCTACCACTAGTTGCTGCTGCTGCTGCACCGACAGGAACAACTCCCCCAAAGTCTACTAGCACCACCTGCTGCTGCTACTGCACCTACATTATCAACTCCCCCACAGTCCACTCCCATCACCTGCTACTGCTGCATCTACAGGATCAACTCCCCCACAGTCCACCACCACCACCTCCTGCTGCTGCACCTACAGAATCAACTCTCCCACGGTTCACCACCACCACCTGCTGCTGCTGCACCTACAGGATCACCTCGACAACAGTCCACCATCACCACCTGCCGCCATTGCAAATACAGGATCATCTCACCTACAGTCCACTACCAGCACCTGCTACTGCTGCTGCACATACAAGATCACCTCCCCACAGTCCACCACCACCTGCTGCTGCGGCTGTACCTACAAGATCACCTCCACCACAGTCCACCATCACCACCTGCTGCCATTGCAAATGCAGGATCAACTCATCCGCAGCCCACTACCAGCACCTGCTACTGCTGCTCCTGCTGCACCTACAGGATCAACTCCACGACATTCAACCACCACCACCTGTTGCTCATGCTGCAGCTAAAGGATCAACTCCCCCCACAGGCCACCACCACCACCACCTGCTTCTGCACCTACAGGATCAACTCCCCCACAGGCCGCCGCCACCACCACCTGCTGCTGCTGCTGCTGCTGCTGCTACTGCTACTGTTGTTGCTGCTGCACCTACAGGATCAACTCCCCCGAAGTCCACTACCACCACCTGCTCCTGCTGCTGCACCTACAGGATCAACTCCCCCACAGTCCACTACCATCACCTGCTGCTGCTGCATCTACAGGATCAACTACCCCACAGTCCACTACCACCACCTGCTGCTGCTCATGTTGCTTTTGCTTTCAGCTGCTGCACCTACAGGATCATCTCCACCACAGTCCACCACCACCTGGTGCTGCTGCTGCACCTACAGGATCAACTCCCCCCCCCCCCAATCCACCACTACCACCTGGCGTTGCTGCTGCACCTACAGGATCAACTCCCCCACAGGTCACCATCACCACCTGCTGCTGCTGCTGCACCTTCAGGATCAACTCCCCCACATTCCACCACCACCACCTGCTGCTGCTGCACCTACAGGATCAACTCCCCCACAGTACACTACCACCACCTGCTGCTGCTCTTGTTATTGTTGTTGCTGCTGTTGATGCTACTGCTGCTGCTGCACCTACAGGAACAACTCACCCACAGTCCACCACCACCACCTGCTGCTCCTGCTGCTGATGCTCCTACAGGATCAACTCCCCCGCAGTCCACCACCACCACCTGCTGCTGCTGCACCTACAGGATCAACTACCCCACAGTCCACCACCACCACCTGCTGCTGCTGCACCTACAGGATCAACTCCCCTACGGTCCACCACCACCACCTGCTGCTGCTGCTGCTGTAGCTACAGGATCAACTCCCCCACAGTCCACCAACACCACCTGCTGCTGCTGCTGCACCTACAGGATCAACTTCTCCACAGTCCACCACCACCACCTGCTGCTGCTGCTGCACCTACAGGATCAACTCCCCCACAGTCCACCATCACCACCTGCTGCTGCTGCACCTACAGGATCACTTCCCCCACAGTCCACTACCACCATCACCTGTTGCTCCTGCTGTTGTTGCTGCTGCACCTAAGGAATCAACTCCCCCACAGTCCACCACCACTCTGCAGCTACACCTACAGGATCAACGAGCCCACAGTCCACCACCACCTGCTGCTGCACCTACTGGATCACCTCCCCCACAGTCCACCACCACCACCTGCTGCTGCCACTGCACCTACAGGATCACCTCCCCCACAGTCCACCACCACCTGCTGCTGCTGCTCCTGCACCTACAGGATCAACTCCCCCAGAGTCCACCACCACCATCCTGCTGTTCTTGCTGCACCAACAGGATCACCTCCCCCACAGTCCACTACCACCACCTGCAGCTGCGGCTGTACCTACAAGATCACCTCCCCCACAGTCCACCATCATCACCTGCTGCCATTGCAAATACAGGATCAACTCACCCACAGTCCACTACCAGCACCTGCTACTGCTGCTCCTGCTGCACCTACAGGATCAACTCACCCACAGTCCACCACCACCACCTACTGCTGCTGCACATACAAGATCACCTCCCCCACAGTCCACCACCACCTGCAGCTGCGGCTGAACCTACAAGATCACCTCCCCCACAGTCCACCACCACCACCTACTGCTGCTGCACATACAAGATCACCTCCCCCACAGTCCACCACCACCTGCAGCTGCGGCTGAACCTACAAGATCACCTCCCCCACAGTCCACCACCACCTGCTGCTGCGGCTGTACCTACAAGATCACCTCCCCCACAGTTCACCACCACCTGCTGCTGCGGCTGTACCTACAAGATCACCTCCCCCACAGTCCACCATCACCACCTGCTGCCATTGCAAATACAGGATCAACTCCCCCACAGCCCGCTACCAGCACCTGCTACTGCTGTTCCTGCTGCACCTACAGGATCAACTCCACCACAGTCCACCACCACCTGCTGCTGCGGCTGTACCTACAAGATCACCTCCCCCACAGTCCACCATCACCACCTGCTGCCATTGCAAATACAGGATCAACTCCCCTACGGTCCACCATCACCACCTGCTGCTGCTGCTGCTGCATCTACAGGATCAACTCCCCCACAGTCCACCAACACCACCTGCTGCTGCTGCTGCACCTACAGGATCAACTTCTCCACAGTCCACCACCACCACCTGCTGCTGCTGCTGCACCTACAGGATCAACTCCCCCACAGTCCACCACCACCACCTGCTGTACCTACAGGATCAACTCGCCCACAGTCCATCACCACCACCTGCTGCTGCTGCTGCACCTACAGGATCAACTACCCCACAGGCAGTTGGGATGATAATAAACAGGACGGACAGACTTGAGACAGATTAGAAGGCATTTATAAACAAGTATAACACCAAATTGACCATAGCTGCATCAGTGAGGGTAGCTGGTCCTACATCCACCAGCGTAAATAATAATATGCATTAAAAAGTAACACCCTCGCGCGGAAAGAACATCGATGGTCGGTCAGTCGTGTGAGATGGGCCTAAAACTGACTAACGCACATGACGACTATGATGACGTAACACAGGTGATGACTTAAGCGGATGGTGACTAATCTAACCAGAATCAAGGTCACTTCTCTTCATAATATAATTTATCTCGGAATGATCATCGGTGATTCATAATAATTTTCTTTTTATGATTTTACCCTCTCCTTATGGCGAATATTTCTTTAACTAATTATTCTAAATTTTATTCTATTCCTTCCTATAGTATACTAGATACTTACAGTGCCTAATAACCAGGACCATGATTATAACAACCACGACCATGACTATAACAACCACGAACCATGATTATGACAACCACGACCATAATTATAACAATCACGAATATGATTATAACAACGACGACTATGATTATAACAAGCACGACCATGAATATAACCACGACCATGATTATAACAATCACGACCATGATTATAACAACCACGACTATGATTATAATAACCATGACTATGATTATAACAACCACGACCATGATTATAACAATCACGACCATGATTATATCAACCATGACCATGATTATAACAACCACGAATATATTTATAACAATCACGACCATGATTATAACATCCACGACTATGACCATAACCACGACTATGATTACAACAACCACGACCATGATTGTAACAACCAAGGCCATGATTATAACAAACACGACCATAATTATAACAACCACGACCATCTGGAAAACGATGTCGCTGTACGCTAGCCAAGCACGAAAGTTCGGACTTTCACGCCTCTGTAAACTGTACCACCGGACTCGCCACCGGGCACGAAGGGCCCACAATCACTTGTCTAAGATACTATAGGACTAGCCGTGTGTATATGTTCTGGTTAGCGGAAACGGCACGATATTTTTTCATCAAACTTGGTGGAAAAATCGCAAAAAAATTCGTAGAATAGAACAAACCTGGTCCCATGTCGGTGATTTCTTTAGGAAGTAATTAATTAACAATTTTATTTACGATGGAAAACGATGCAAGTCTACGGACTTGGCGCACCCGAATTAACCATGCAGGTCTACAGACTTGCCGCACCCTCATTCGCTGTACGCTAGCCAAGCACAAGCGTTCAAACTTTCACTGGGCACGAAGGGCCCGAGATCACTTGTCCTCCTCTGTTTTCTGACACGTACAGTATACTGGACTGGACCAGCAACTTGTATACACACACACATATATATACATATACCTAACCAAACAGCACCTCACTTAACACACCAAGTTGTTGGAGGGTTTCTGTGATAGCACCTGGTAATATCTGGACGTCTCATTTATCGACTCGTACCTGATGACTATCATAATAGACAAAACATGTAGCTTGTCGATGCTTTACTTTATCATATCATATATTTTTACCTCTTTATAACGAAGATACTTGGTACTCTTTACCAAGACTTAACTGGGAACTCTGACACATGTGTACAAGTAGTCGTAGTTTCCAAAAGTCGAACAGAAGTTCAGACAATCGTGAGGTCGTAAACATGTGGTCGCAAATGGAACGAAAAGATTAAAGAAATACGATCAGTGTCACAAGATGGCAAGACTGGTCCACGATTTAGTTGACCAGTCTTGCCCTCTCGCCCTCACCTCCTTACCAGTTGAAGGAAACGACCCGAGACAACTTACTGGTCTCTCCAAGCTTTTAGCTCTCACTAACGCAAAAGCTTCTCAATATTCCGTACAGTTGTGGAGAAAATGCTCTTGACACTACTGGCAATATTTGACATATACACTTGAGGATCTTGTAGGTAAGGATGATATAGATTTCAACGTTATGCATTCAGACTTTTCGTGGTAGTTTTGTATGGTGGTGTTTCTGATATATCTAAAGTGCACGAAACAGGTGACTCAGAGACAGACTTCATAATTTTGAGTCGTTCACTGTCTCTTGTGTAAAAATAAATTCCACTTAAGAACCTCACCAGCAACCAGTTCGCCATGGTGGTCCTACCAGTGTCAACAAACACCCACCAACAGTGATTACTAGATCGAGAGAACTGAAGCTCCAGGACCTCTCTCTCTCTCTCTTGATTCTCTCTCTCTTGTTTCACTCTCTCTCTCGTGATTCTCTCTCTTTCTATCA